>JAFVLL020026616.1:146739-181496 GCA_021397915.2 Tor tambroides
ACCAAAAAAAAAAAAAAAAAAAAAAAAAAAAATGGGAACACAATTAAGCTGCATAGACATTCTGTGCTTTGCATAGAAGCAAAGTGGATGACCACCACAGCTATCAAGCACCACCAAGCAAGTCAGGCTGTCTGGCTTCAGATAACCAACTACCAGTCATATGGTTTATTTTTAGTATGCATACGGGAGAGTACATGCATTTTCTTTATTGAGTGAACTTAAAAGGATCATTCACACAAAAACTACAAATCTGTCATTTACTCACCCTCATGGGTTTAAAACGTATGACTTTGGTTCATTGTCAAAACAAAATTGAGATTCTTATTGAAACCTGAGTTTTTGGTCCCTCCATTGAAAGTCAAGGTAACAAAAGCTTTAGGTTTAAAACTCTAAATTAATGCCTTAGAACTTTTTGTATTCAAGTTTTGGTTGTCTGGACTTCCAATGGATGGACAGAAACCTCTCAGTTTCAAAGACTTACCAAATTAATATGGGTTTGAAATGAGGGACAATATTCATTTTTGAATGAATAATCTCTTTAAGTGTCAATCTCATATTACTTTACCTGGGGCGAATCTGACCCCAAACCACCAGGTGAAGGGCATGATGGAGTGATGGAAGACGTGAAGGAAAGTAACCTGGCTGTTCTTTTTCCTCAGAACAAAGAAAATCTGTCAAGACAAGATAACATTAAGAGGTTTATCATAAAGACTTAATGTTTATGCTTGGAATACAAAAGAAGCCCACTTACAGTGTCAAGCATCTCAATGAACTTGGAGAAATAGTACAGCCAGCAGGTCCATGCCATCTAGAAGGAAACAAGATGGATAAGGAAGTGTCAAACGGTTGTACGCGTCACTGGCAACAAATCACAAGAATGTGCTCCATTCACATACCCTGAGAGCTTGAGGAGAACTGGAATAATCCACGAGGTCACACCCATAGGTGTAGCCGTTTGCCCAACCAGACATGAGAAACTGTCAAAGAAAGATGACACATTTTGAGAAACCGGCAACAATAGAAAGAAAAGAAACACGAAAAACTCATGATGAAACATGTTCACAAACCTCGTAAATCATGTAGACGGAAAACGCCACAATGCTGAAGTTATAGATGATCATTGGACGCTTGAGGTGAAAGGGCTTGCGGTTTTCCATCAGCCGAGGCCCCAGCGACGTCACAAAGTAGATGTAGGCAGCGATGATGATCGTCTGAGGGAACGGGGAGGCCATAAGCAGCCAGTTCCCAGTCCGTGGATCTACAAGTAAGGCAAAAGACGTCTTATTTCCCAGCAAATTACAGAAACCTTCCAGACACAGATGTGCTGTTGATGCAAACTCACCTGCTTCCTTAAGCCACTCATCATAAAACAGAACAGCTCTTGAGGTCACTGTGTTGAAAGCCATATCTAAGGAATCTTTAGGTTTCTCTTCTGGTGGACAAAAAAAAAAAAAAAAAAAAAAAAAACCCAGACCAAATTATTAACCAGATGTTTAAATAAGCTTATTTGCAAAAAAAAAAAAAAAAAAAAATAACCCTGTTAATGCGTTCTAGCTTTAATGTAGCATAGCTTTCCTCTTTTCCATGCAAACAAGGTTACAAATCAAGCTTGTGCCATAAACCTTTAAATCCTTAAAGGGGGTGTACAGATGCAAACTCCCATATGAAGCACACATGCTAGTGACGCCACTCCCAAAGAGACAAACCCATCCAAACCACTCCCAGACACAACTGGAAAGACGTGAAACCCCAGTAGTAGATTCCACTGATGTTCAATATTTGAACTCAAAATAACAGATTCAACACAGCTAAACGTTATAAAAGCGCTAAACGTATTCACAAACAGCCAGGTCTACTTCAACGGGAAATCCTGAAATCTAATAATCACGAATCCTGGTGCGACTGCCACTAAAAAGTAAAACCTCACACCTTACAACCCGAAGTTGCGCTCCTTCCACGCTCTCCCTCGTTCGCTCGGCTGCTGGTATCAATTTCATGAGTCATTTAAACCTGAAGTACTTATAACACCTGTAACGTGGCTCCTCCCACAATTACTCACATATGGAGGTTCCGTCCCATGAAACTTCCGGAATTTAGATCGAAACTTTGAGGCGCTCACTCATTGGCGTTTCTACGGTGACCTGTATGAAAATATGAACGGAACGCTGTACGAATGTCGACAGCAGGTGTGTGGCATTATTTTGCGATCTGGCTTAATGCTTCAAAACTGAAAAAAGCATAACATGCTGACTGAAGATGTTTTCAAGGTTAAATTAACGAAAAAATGCCATTTTCACTGCGCTTGTAATATTTCCGTGAATATAGTTCATCCTTGAAGGTTAAGACACAAACCTAAATTGTATTATATAAGGTGAAGAATATATTATATATATTAAATATATACCGTTATTGCAAAGGGAAAAAGACACACACATTGACCTTTTGTGACAACATGCCCCGATTTCACCCAACAGATAGGCCTACCCAAATATGTGATAGCCTACTACAGTTTAGCTTAAAAGAGAGAATTTTGAAATATTATAGTAATAATAGTAACAAATTATAGTATTTAATATGTCTAATTCATAATATATATTATTTGTTTACTATAGTATTATAATTTGATATACTTAATCCAGGCAGCTTCAAGAAATGGCTAAAAACTCATCTCTTCCATCTACATTTCACACTCTAACTCTAGCACTCTCTATTCTAATTCTATTTTATCTACTTGTTTTCTTTTTTTGTTTAAAAAAAAACACTTGACCCTCTAACACTTGCACTCTCGATTCTATCTACTTATTTTCTTATTTATTATAAAAATGACCCTCTAACACTAGCATTCTTTATTCTTTTTCTATTCTTTTGACTTGTTTTATTTTTATTTAAATAAAGCAGCACTTACATATTGTTCCACTTTTGCTGGTTTTGCTTCTGTTGTCCTCATTTGTAAGTCGCTTTGGATAAAAACATTTGCTAAATGACTAAATGTAAATTAGTATATATAATGTAATCTAAAATAATTTAAAAAAGGTTTTTAAAAATTAACATTGACATTAATCAAGTTGAACAATGAGAAATGTAGAATACAACATTGAAGTAATAAGAATTAAGAGGGAGGCTTTTTACCCCATTAAGCATTATCATGTATTTATTTTTTATTTTTATTTTGAGGTGAAATGTTTGTGTGTGATTCAGCCTTGTGTTGCTGTTGACTTCCATCACCCTGGTTTCAGTTTCAGGGCTGGGTCACCCCATCAGTGAAGACAATTCTTCAGAGAGGTTCTGTTGCTTTCAGAGTCATTATAGCACAATAGAGGAGTCGTACACCGTTGGGTGTGAATAATAAAACTAAACTACGAGTGGAAAAAAAGAAGGGTGTATGTTAACCAGAGAAAAGAAGTGAAAATACAGACCTAGTGATCCCAGTGTTTCTATATGCCTCATAATATTTGTCATCATAATCAGCATGTGCATTATGTAAATACATGTTTTGGTAGAGTGTGTGGACTCTCTTGAAGTGTTCTAACACATGCTTTGTAAAATGATAGTCATGATGGAATGCTTGTGTTGAACTGCTGACCCTTTAAATTTAGTTTCATAATTATTGCACACTCTCAAAAAAAAAAATGGTACAAAAGCTGTCACTTTGTAACCTTTTCAAACACCTTTGTGCCTTATTTACCCCTAAAGTGTGCATATTGGTACCTTAAAGGTATTAGTACCTAAATGGTGCATATCAGTACTTTCTGAAAAGGTACTGTCCTAGTGACAACTTTTGTACCTTTTTTCTGATAGAGAAGAGAGAAAGTGATCAAGATCAAATGCATGAACTAAAAACAATGCAAATGCAGAATAAATTTTTTTAATAAGCTTTTGAGATATTTTTATTTCATTTTGGATCTCAAGATTTCAAGAATGCACACATAAGCATGTTTTTTCTTTTAAAAAAAGGGGAAAAAAAGAAAAAAGGTGTTGAGCAACACAACAGCCTCTGAAACCCTGAACATACCTGAGCTGTGACAAGCATTTCAGCCCAGACAGATCTGGATTTTCAGACAAAAATGATGCCATTGTGATGTCACAGCAGGTTGTATTTCAGATGCTTAACTTCTTACATGTTTTAACTTATTCTAATTCTACAAAGTAATATAAATGGGTTATTTGCATAATTATCCTAGCCAGGCAAGCAGAAGGTGAGAAGATGAGGCTCCAAAAGTTGCCTTACGCTCTGAGAAAACATATATGGTATTAATGCATGTTGTGTTCCAGTCATTTTGACATGGAGATTCTTTTCCCCAAAATTGCTAGTTTATGTTATTGCATTAGACTAAAATACATTTTTTTGCTTTTGGGGGATTTTTCCCCACTTTGTTACACTTGCGGTGTTCCGGGTCAAAAGTGGCTGGCCTACAAAAAAGTGCTTATACATTTCTTGTCATGTTGTATTATTAACAAATATTGGATTCAATCTTTATATCAACTTGTTTTCTTTCAATTAGCACAGGTTTTGTATTTGTTTTTGGAATTGATTGATCATAGGCCTCATTGATCTGAGCTTATGCATCTCAGTTTATGAATGAACATTGCCAAAATATCCACAAATAATGCTTTTATCACATACTGAAGTACATAAGCTCAGAATAATGAAGCCTATCAGTTCCAAAAACAAATACAAACCCTGTACTAATTGAAAGAAAACAAGCTAACGAAAAGATTGAATTCAAGATTTAGTGATAATATCGCATAATGGGAAATTTACAGCCAAAAACAGTTACTGATGGAATGTTTCTTTCCTCAAGTCAAGTTTGTTCACTTCTGAAATGACAGCAACACAAAAAATGTTGTGATAGAGTAGATAAATGCCATTTTGAAAGGCTCATCTGAATGAAGTGATTACAGAAACTTGGGTGTTGCTGTTCTTGTTGCTCAGTGAAACCAGCTAGTCGAGCTCTGGCAGGACGGAGTCAGAATCATCACTACGTGCTTGTGTCCCGCTTACATATCCTCAAACTATTGTCTTATTGTCTAGTATCAGGGTTTTCAATCAGAGGTCTAGAGATTATGTAGGCAATACAATTTACACAGCTCTCTTTAATTTTCATAACATTTCTAAATCTGTAAGGGAAATAGATCAAACAATAAAATGTTTTAAAGTTGTAAATCAGTGGTTCTTAAACTTTTTATACCAAGTACCACCTCAGAAATGATTTGTCTCTCCAATGACCAACATTAAAATACAGTAAAGTAGTAGGCCTAACTATTCAGCTACAGCTATGCACAGTTCAAATATGAGGCAGTTTTGTTCCTAATAAGAATATTTATTGTTGTCAGCCAATTTAACATGGTAAATACACAGTTTGAACGTTAACACTGCACTGTGCTTGCAGGTAAATAAAAAAAATTAAATAATGATTAAATTAAAATGTGTTCTACCTAAAAGTTAAATAAAAACTGTACTGTACTTAAATGTAAAAAAAAAACAAACAAACTTGTGTTTTAACATTAATTTATATTTAATTCAATGATTCCTCTGCATGGATTCCTCCTCTGGTACTCGTACCACACTTTGAGAACCACTGTTGTAAAATAAAATAAAGTTTATTAAAGTGGACTTTTATTAAAGTTTCACAAGAAAAAAACATTTTCAATCTTTCTCAAAATTTCACCATTAATTCAGTGTGTTAGTTGCCATTTCTTGCCATTTACTAGCAATTTCTGAGCGAAAATTGTGTATAATAAAATTTCTGGACTAAATCCACTGGGTTAATGACTGTTATTAATTTTCAGTCTTATGATTTTATGTCTATGCTCCACTTTTAGCATCTTATATACTCCATATTGTAAAGTATAACAATAAAAATAAAATAAGCATATAATTATGTATTTCCGTGTACTTTACATTTCTCAGGGGTTGACATTCAGTGCGGTAAAGTACTTTACAGAAACCCTTGTACAAAAATGCATTATAGTTAGTACAAACACTTGAAATAAACAAAGGCGGTTGTGACATCACAAAAATGTGAAATATGTTGCTAATAAATCAGGTACAGTGGGTAAGGTTCAACATAACATTGGCCTGTTTTGTGACACCTTGTTGAACACAATAATATACAGTAGTATGTTAAATAATGAGATGATACATAACTGAAAGCGCTATGTAGCCTTTCAACATTTTTCGATGGACTTGTGCTTGGTTATTATGAATATCAACTAGAGAAATTAATGTTTACATTCATATCAGTCACATAACTGAGATTTTGGGCTGACGGCATTCATGATTTCTCTAGTGTATTTTGTACTAGATATAGAACCAAAGTTTAACTGGTGTTGTTGACTAAACTCAGATGACCTAGATAACTGAGCATCTTCACTTAAACACTTCTCAAATGCCTCAAATGTCATAGGTTCAGTCTTAACCGATCAGCAAAGAGCAGATTGCTTTGCCACATTAGTAGTAGTAGTAGTAGTAGCCCTTTATTGTCACTAGTCACAAGTACCAGCGAAATTAGCCATCAACCTGTCCATACATACACAACATACATACATGACAATGGGGGTAGACAGGACAGGAAGACAGGGAGTTGAAGAAAAATACAGCATAACATGAGGAAGGGGAGGAGAAAAAAAAAATAACCCCCAGACTATTCTCCTTGGGGAGTACAGTGTGAGAACAGGAAAAAAACACCTCAGCAACAAAAAGCACATAATCAATACAACATAGACACACAACTTTGCAACAGGGGAGGTGATCCAGCTCCGGCAAACGGCCATCCGGTCCTGCAGCCAGTGTAGCGCTGGTCACGGACCCGCTTGTCAGGCTGGCGGTACAAAGCGACGGAGGCGATGGATCGGGGGTGGGGAGGTGGATGCATATCTGTATATGTAAAGTCTGTGTGTAGTCAGCAGATGTCTGTGGAATGGGGGAGGAAAGCAAGAGCGTCTCACTGCAGTGCTCTTCCCGGGTTGTTTTTCCAACAGCGGCCTTGGCCAAGGCCAGTGCTGGTTTAGGGGGAGCCGAAAAGATAAGATTGCAAATGTTTGGTCTTGGGGCGAGTAGCCGCATTCCAAATTCCACGGCTACTCTCTTTGTCCATTCTGGTCCACAAAACCATCAATTTTCCTTTGCAAAGCCGTGAGCTTCTCCGTGATGGAATCATATTGCGGTTAATAGTCTCAGTCTCAATGCTGACCGCTCTGCCCACTGCTTCAATCATGACGGGCAGCCTTGTGAGGCTTTGAACAGCTGTTCCCGTTTTCTGAATTCTTCGATAACCCAGGGCAAAGCCTAATCCAATCAGCAGAAGACCTGTTATCATGGTTCCGAATAGGTAGATATCTTCAATGTCCTCCACGGAAAGAGCCGCCAGACACACGACCCGCCACCTCTCCCACGCGTCCATCGTGTAGCCAGCTGCGAACGTTCCGGCAGGGCAGTCAGGTTCCCCCGAACCCAAGCTTCTCGTCGAGAAGATGGTGTCAATTGCGTTGAGAGACCAGTTGATCAAATCCATGATTTTTCAGTTTTGGAGAGCAGTCCAGAGAGAGTCTCTCAAGTATTAGACAATAGACGAGACAAGAGAGCAAGCAGGGAAGATAAGGGGGAGGACAGGGAGAGAGAAAATATGCGTCCGCCTCCGCTGAGAGCAAAACGAGTGTTACATTTTAGAAGTGTATAAAAATCCTGAACAAAGAACTACAGCATATACAAGCATTCAGAACACTAAGTAATTTAGGAAATGAATCATCAAAGGAGCATCAGGTAAATGCAGTGTTGTTACATACCATAGATTTCTTGCGACGCTGAAATAATTTGGTCTTGTCAACGTCTAATGCCTCAGAATGATAACACTATCAGTTTATACTGGTTTAGGTAGTGATAAACTACTTTAACTTACAGAAATAATCAGACTTAAGACAGGCGTCTTGAAATTTACCCAAAAAATTAATTCTTCTTCTAGGTAAACACATATTGTACATCACTCCATATATTTTGTTTTGGAACATTTCATAAAGTTTTGTATTGCATATTAAAGGGATAGTTTACTCAAAAATGAAAATCTGTCGACATTTATTCACCATGAAGTTTTATTTAAACCTGTATGAATTTCTGAGCGCAAAAGATGATATTTTGAAGAATGTTGGTAACCGAACAGTTGACGGTAGCCGTTGACTTCCATATTTGGTTTGGTCTGTGGTTTAGTTACCAACATTCCTCAAAATAACTTCTTTTGTGTTCAACAGAATAAAGAAACTCATACAGTGTTGGAACAACTTGAGGATAAACTCTTTAATTGATTTTTTTTTAACGACTTTAGTTTGCGCAGAATTTGCTGCCGTTATTAGGGTGTTCTGCGTGTTTCCCAAGACATTGTTATGCGGTTGCTAAGGTGTGCTGAGTGAATTTTCTTGTTTAGACCTTTGACCCAGAGTATGAGCAACAGTAATTGTAGTTTATTCCTGACGTGTCTCATTATGTCCACTAGAGCGCTCCAAACACAAGGTTTTCTTGATCTCCACATCATACAGAGAAAAGTCTTTATTTGCTGTTCCATAATCACTCCTCCTACTGTCCTACAAACACTCACTCATAGTCTGGGAATAGGAAGCTGTGTTTTATACCTGACAGTTATTCATCACAGCTCTCTTTTAAATCAGGATTACGTTCATTGTGCACGCTTCAAGATATTCAGTAGAGTCTGGATGAACTCCTGTGTGACATCTGGGATTCTTTTATTTGCATTATCATACTGAGTAATGCTGGTCTGTCATATAATGGCATCGAGACACTTGAGAACATTTGAGTTCAGGAGGATCTTTGCTGCGTATATGGGATTTTGTGAATCTGATCATGCATTAATGTGTCTGCAACATCAGTTCTTCATCAGGACTGACAATTAACAGGATTACTACGAAATTAAATCTGAATGAGAAATCATGCTGGGGAATGGAGGTTATGCGGTGAGGAAGAGGAAGAGACCCGCTCACAAGAGGTAAAACGTTTGTTTAAATGAGTTTTTAGTGTTACGATTTTACATGTGTGTATTAAAAATCTAAATGATAAGACATAAGTGAAAGATGTTTTGTGTATGTTTTGAAGTCTTCACACGCGAGATTCAGAAAAGGAGAGATAGTGGAGGGGCTATATTTACAACAAACACACACACACACGTGGTTCCCCTCCAGTCTGTAAACTGTGTCCATATCGGGGCTTTTGTGTTCCTTACATAAATTGGAAACATTCACTCATTTTTCATTGTTACTATTTAAAACACTTTATTAATTATTGCAAAGTCATCAAAAGTGACTCCTGGCATCAAACAGATTATTTTGTGATCGATATGTCAAACATAAGTCGAGAGAATCGTGCATGACAGAGATTTTTTTTTTTAATTAATGCCAAGATATCAAAAATATAAGCACAGAAAATATCAAAATTACGTACAAAGAACATTACATGACATTACAAGCAAAGCACCATTACATGTATAAAACAACACGTAAATAAATAATACAAATCAAAAGCTTTAACAAAATAAGTTAACTATTTTAAGAACTTTGGAAGATGAAATTGTTTGGATATACTGTTAAACCTCTTTTCCAAAAATAATAAATAAAAGATTCTGATGAGTGAATTTACTGTGGTGAATATGAACCTTTGCTAGAAGTAATAAGAGGTTAATAATAAAGTACTATAAAGGGTTGGTCCATTACTCAGAAAGACTGGGATTGTGTCTTTTAATGTCCCTTTTAAGTTACTGACTGCTCCTTTATCACTGCTTTCTGAGACATGATGAAATAATTATCTCTGTCCTACTGCTGAATCTGACAGTTGCAAACTTCAGTGAGTTTGGAAGCCATCTTATACTATTTTTAATGCATTTTTATAGCGCTTCATATACATCACCTTTACACACCAATTGAGACAAGGTTTATTGAGAATGTCATCTAATGAATGCAGGTACAAGTCATCATGTTTTGTTTGGTTTCAAATGGCCTTGTGTGAAGTGTTTGAGTTACACAGATATGAATTCCATTGACTATTCTTACTGTAGTTGTGTACTCGGACCTGAACCTCATGACGGCGTCACAGAGACCGGCTGAACGGCGAGCTGGACAAACTCAGTGTGCTCAGACTCAGTGTGGGATACCTCAAGATCAAAAACTACCTCACCGGTGAGTCTCTGCCAATATGTTATGAAGGCCTGGGAATATGTGAGTCATGGAGTTCACTGCATTATAATTGAGATATAATTGGAGATCAAACTGACAGCATCATTTGCAGCTGCAGTCATGCAGTATGACTTATATAGCATAATGATCCTTCCATTACCTTGTGTACAGCCATCCAAGACCCTCTCAATGTCAGAGTAAAATAAAACATTTTCAAGAAACGAATGGATCATTTTTCACCCAAAAATAAATAAGTTTGATTTTTCATAAAGAAAATAAAGCACATTTATACCCCAAATTCTTTGTAGGCTGCTGAAAACTTACTATTTATTTATTTATTTATTTATTATGATTTATTATTTACTTACTCTTTAAACTAGAAATATATAAAATATTAATGGTCCTAATAAGAAATATTACAGATGTATTATTTTTTTTGGAATAATTAATAACAATAATAATACATTATTAGCAGTATTAATATTATTAATTATTCATATGAATTATATTATATTAATAATATATAGGAATGAATTTAATGATTAACACTTTTTTAATAACTAATATTATTATTAATAATTGCCTATAGTCTTTTCATATGAATGGTTTTACAAATTATTTTCTTATGTGAAATACAATTTTGATTTGGCGGTGAGTATTTCTTTGAGAGATTCACCTAAATTTTAATTCTTTTTTTTTTTCAAGGAAAGCTACATTTTTGTGATTTTAAGTGAATTAGGATTTTTGTGGTCACTAACAGCATAGACTCTGTCGAAACACATGATGCCGCTGTAACAAAACTTTCAGATCTTCTGTTCACAACTCAAGAATCTGCATCTTCAGCCAAAACACATTGTTTCATCCCAGTGCTGACGTGAAGGGTATTCCGGAGGGGAATGAAAGCAGTGACACTGGAATGCCATGTAGTTATATTTATCAGTTTATTTTACCTTTAATGTGGAGCAAGTCAAATTGAAGTTCTGTAATGATGGGAAACCTGTCGAGCAGGTTATAATGTTCTTCTCTGGTTTTCAAGGAAGTTTGCTCATCTCACTGCCAATAAGTTGAACAGCCGTTGTTTCTCTGTATAAAGCAATTGTTCTTGTCTATCTGTGCCATTATCACATGTTCATAACTGGATTTATATGTAAAATTTTTCTGTGCATATATGCAACAATACATATTGGATGTCAAAGGTTTTCTGAAACGTATTGTTACACTCAGGGTAAGAGGGTAGAATAATGCTTTATCTATCTATGCTTTTATCTATGCTTTTCAAAGTCAATTTTGCATAAAACTGAAAAGCAAAGTTTTAGCCAAAGTTTTTACACTCTGTTATGGTTTTGTCTGCTTTTGTTTTTAGCAGGAGCAAGAAATATGCACCTTCTGTTTCTCTCAGAACTTACACAAAGGCTACTAAAGGACGTTTTATTTATTCATTCATTTATTAATTAATTAAAATTGTATTTTCAAAAATCCTGACCACAAACGTTTTCTATTAATTTCTGTTAATTAATTGTAAAGAGTCCACTGAAGGCGAGTGTAGTGAAGAACCCAAGTGCAGTTTATTTACAATCGTGAAATCCAAAATCCAAACATAATCCAAACAGACGAAGACTTGACTTGACATGAAACAGACGTGGCATGGCATGAACAGACTAAACTCACCGACAGCAGGTTACAACATCAATAGACGACCAGAAACAAAGGCAAGGACATGGCTACTTATAACAAACAAGGAGGGTCACATGACAAGAACAAACCAATGGGAAACAAGACAAATGACCTGGACAACCAATCAGAACATGACACACTGAACAAGGGAACCAATAGCAAAGAGACATGAGGGCAAGGGAAGCAAGACACAGACAGGAAACATAACTAAACTTCAAAATAAGACATGAAAACATGAACATGAACCAACCTCAAAACAGACCTTACATTAATCAACTTTTCACTGAGACTGGTGAATTAACTTCCACTTTATTGCGCATTATTCATGATGTAAACATTGTTTAAAAAAGTCAGTTTTATGTCTTGGCTATTTTCTTTTTTTTCGCTCACTATTTATGATTTTCTTCACATGAACACACTGTGTCACACAATTACAGATTCTATTGACTGATATCATTAGCTACATACATACAGTATAACCATTAATATGTACTGTATATGTATTCTGTGCCTTTTTGTTACAGTTTTTCTCAATTGCTTAAACACATTTCTTGAAACTATGCCTCGTATTCTCAAAACAGTAAACACGAATCCATAACTTCTAACTCAATTCCCCAAACTTCCTATATTCAGGTCAAAATGAAGCTATCCACTCAAAACAACTCAATCTTGCTGAAAAACCAAACTTTGCTCTCAAACATGACACACAAACAGTCAAAAACACACACACTGATGAGATCAATTCAAAACAATACTACAAAAACCGGTAATAAGTGTTGCTTGTGGTACTTTCCAAATGCTTTATTCCTCAATTTAATGTACTGTAGAGTACAGTACAATACAGCAAACAGCAACAAAAATAATTATTCTGCCCCAGTATCTCGTCTTTGGTCTGGGACAGGCCAAAGAACCTCTTCAGCATCACAGGCCATACTGGCCCTGACCAGGCAGCGGAGGTAAAATCCTCTCGCATACCTGATGTCCTTGTGTCATTGTTCACAAACAAGATAGGCAAAACGCTTAGTCATGTTGTCAGTATAACAGTGCTCTCTGTTAGTATAAAATAAAAATAAAAATTAGAAAGTCCACTGTCAGAATTTGTAACTCTTGTGTTGTCCTCTTTCTATATATTTCCAGGTGAAGGAGCTATTTCAGAGAACTGGTCTGTCATTGGTTGATCTATATTCTCTTCATTAGTGAAAGTCAAGATTCACTTGAACAATTCATGCCAAATTACAATAAAAGTCTAATAGAAATGTGTAGAAAATATGTTTGACAGTTTGACAACTAGATCAACCATTTTGCATTTACTGTAATGATTTATACAATGAACTAATGACTTTTTTTTGTTTGTTTTTTTTTTGTTTTTTTTTGAGGGGTAAGACTATAGCACAGAGAACTATACATTTTGAGCAACATGACAATAGCAACTGATAATGTACAGACAAATGTACATAATCAGTTGCATGAATGTACCAAAGCAATCGCAACTTGTTCAAAAGAATGAGAAACTTTTTATGATGTGCACAAGTGACTAGATGATGTGGAGGTTGAACAAGTAGTTTTGAGAATTTCATTTCTGATTCGAGAAATGCACCAAAGCCACTGAGAAAAACTGTAAGCTGACTTTGGCTCTTTTATCTCCATAGAAAGTTCTGGTTGGTGTGTGATAAATTTTGACTCCTAGTGTTTCCACTTGGGTAATTGTGTGCTAATTGAGCTCAAACTTTGCTGACTTGAGTGAACAATATTGAATGCTAGTGCTTTCTAAATGAGCACATGGTGTAAGCACTGAGAAATGTAGGGATTTGTGTGTAGAGTTTTGCAGTAACAGTTCACCAAATTTGACTCATGTGTCAAAGCAGGGAGTAGTGTTTATAGTTCAGGGAAATGGGTGTGCTTTTTGAAAAATGGCGTTATGGTTTTGAATTTTTAGTTCAAATGCCTGGTTATAGTGTTTTAGCAATCGAGAAAAACTGTAATAGAAAAAAGTCCTTCTAGCAAGAACAGAATAAGGTTACTTGCAAATAGAGTGTGGGAAGTTATACAATAAGAGATCCATAATATGATGCAAATTATGCATGAACAGCACTTTACAGGAAACAAAAATAAAAGAAGTTAGAAAATGAAATAATAACGAGAGTGCATAGTAAGTGCAAGAACAGCAACCATAAACAAAGAACAAATAAAGTAACAATATTAACCATGCAATACTGGTTGCAATAATGGTTGTAAAATACGGATAAATAAAAGAGCACTTGGTTATTTTCACGTACTCATCATGATTTTCTTCTTTTTAGCACACTGGCACCCCAAAATGCATTACAACATAGCAGTGGTGTCCTGTTATGTGGTTGAGCTGACTCTGATCTAAGTTCAGGATCAAAATTTCAAGTGAATTAGGCCATAAATATTTCTTATGGGCAATGAAATGGTATTTTGCAAGATTTATGTTCAAATATATGCTTTTGTCATTCTGAAAATGGCATTATTTAGTCGTTGGAGTCTGACCTGTCATCCTTAAACTTTTCACCCTGGTAGTTGTGACTAAAAACAACAGAATAAAGGTGAGAGAGGCTGGAGGAGTCAGACGGGGGTCAGGATGATTAGTCCAGTCAGTGGACTCTGAAGGAGGTGTTTGGGTGTGTTAACTGAGAGTACAAGGATGTGTGGAGACATGCTAGTGAGTGATTAAGCATAATATCACCAATTTCAGTACAAAATATCCAAACTGTAATGATGAAAAATTACAGCACTTTCATGTGAAGATGAACATGTGATGCAATGATTTTACCAGATATCACAGGCTTTTTTTTTTTTTTTTTTTTTGCTAAAAATGAAAGTGAAAATCTGCAAATCAAATCTAATTTAATTTACTTACAGGAACCAGTGTTATTTTAGTATCACTGAGATACTATTATAGTTTTTATTAATAGTTTTGATTCAGTTTTAGTTTTTATATTTGAAATTTCAGTTAAATGTTTACTAATTGTGTGTTTGTAATTTTTTTAGAAGTTTTTATTTTTTATGTATATAGTTTTTATTTTAGTATATCAGGTTTAATTAAAATAAACTGAAATATCTTGCCTCGGCACTAGCTGAAGTAAAACATTTTTTATATTAATTTTATTTTATTTCAGTTCATGTTTATTAATTTGAATGTTTTTCATTTTAGTTTTAGTTAACTAGCAACCTCAGAACAATAATATTTTACCCTGGGAGGTTATTTTGAAAATTGAAGGTTCTTTATTGGCATTTAGTGGTTTCTTTCTGTTATTTTCATTTCACACAAGTGGGAAAGGGTTTTTTAGAATTTAAAAAAAAATGTTTTTCTTGCTAAATTAAAAAAAAAAAAAAAGGTTTCATTGAAAGGTTTTTTTTTTTTAAAGGAACCATTCATATTTTTTAAGGTTGTAACAAAAGTTGAATTCATGCATTATTATTTTTTGTCTTTCAGCTACACTGAGGAAGAATTCAGGACCTGAATTTTCCTGTAATAGCGATGAGATGACAACTTCACTAGCCAGCAACAGCGTCTCTGAAGGGAATCTGCTGCTTCAAGTGAGTGATGTTCAAAATACAAATGCAAATGGAAGGCAAATGACAGAATGACTTTTGAATGATATGTTGTGTAATGACAGGTCTGCGTCTCTTTCTCAGTGGTTTTGTCCTGGTCGTGTCCACAGATGGCTCTATCTTCTACGCCTCACCCACCATTCAGGAATACCTGGGTTTCCATCAGGTGAACAATGAAACTGTTAAAAATAAACATATGAACATATACGTAGATGTAACTCTGACCCAACTAACCAATGCAAACGTTGTCCTCACAGTCTGACGTGGGTCATCAGAGTGTGTTTGACCTGATCCACGTCGATGACCGTGTTATGATCAGATGCCAGCTGCACTTTGCCCTCGACCTCGAGTCCAGCACTGATGGTTGGTGTCAGTATGTATTGAATGACCTGCACTGTAATTACACATGGTGTTTGTCAGTTTAAAGGAATGTTCTGGGTTAAACTAGAAGTAAACACTGAAAAGCTCACTCCCTCTGCCCGAATATGTTTACTTTGGTATGGTATGTAATATAGTATGCAAACAGCAGTATGATAAATTTGGCAGTATGGCACATGTAGTGTGTGTTAATTGTTAACATACTCATGCATGCTTTTAGAACGTACACTACCATTCAAAAGTTTAGTATCAGTAAATATGTTTTTTAAAGAAATTATTGCTGTTATTTTATTAATCAAGGACAAATTGATCAAAAGTGACAGTAAAGACATTAATAATGATTCAAAAAAATTCTATTTCAAATAAATGGTGTTCTTTTGAACTTTCTGTTCATCAAAGAATCCTGAATAACGGTGTTATTTTAGTATTATTTATATACCATTATAGTTTTGGTTAAAATTAATAATTATCTTTTAGATTTTAATTTTTGTTTAATTTTAAGTCATTTTGTGATGTGCTTTTGTAAAAAAAAAAAAAAGTTTTTGTTCTTATTAAATATTATTACTTTTAGAGCTTCAATTTCAACAAGGCAACATTTATTTTCTTTTTCTTATATTTATTTTTGTAATATATTCATTTTATTTTAGTATTATTTATATGCCACTATAGTTTTGGTTAAATTAATAATGAGCTTTTGTTTTTATATTTCCATCTTTAATGTAATTTTTTTATTTTTAGTAATTTTGTTATGTGATTTGGTCAATTTTATTACTATTTAGGCTAATTTTTTACTTCAGTTTGTTTTTTTTATTTACTTCCAGTTATTAATTTTAGAGCTTCAGCTTATTACAGTTTTAAAGTTTTTTATTTAAATGACCAAATAAATCAAACAAATGCAGCTCTGATGAGTCATAATCATTCAAAAATCTTACTGCCCACAGATTTTTGAACAGTATCCTAAAATGTCATCCAAACATAACCTTAAACAGGAATTAAGGACAGTATGCTAAAATCAAAATGATGTTGCTGATGTTGTTTTTTTTGCTTCAAAAACCATTTTGTTATTGAATTAAAATTAGGAAAAAAAAAAAACTGGCATCACAAATGTTACGGATAGAGCTTTACATGTATATTGCATTAATGTTCACTCAAGCAGCTACGGAACCTGAACTGTGTCCCTGGTGGATGATATAAATGTGATTTATGTAAATGTCTTGGTTAATTGCAGAACCAGCGGGCAGTGAGAGGATTCCTCCAGAGAACTCGTCCTTCATGGAGAGGAGCTTCTGCTGTCGTCTCTGCTGCCTGCTGGACAACTCCTCACAGAACCACACAAAGGGCCCTTCTTTAATCGGAATTCAGTCATAAAAATGGAATTTACTGTATAATGCGGAATGTCATGGAATTTGGATGAATAAATCAAATGTGTATCAAATCTAACAATAAACCTCTGTTGTGCAGCACTTAGTTTGCCAAAAATAGAAGGAATTGGTAAATTTTCATTTGATTACATGTTAAAAGATTACTCAAATTGTTAATATTTTTTTGACTTCATTTGATTGCCACTGTTTTTGATAATAAATCTGACAATTAAATGAAACAGACAACACAGTATTTAATAAAACATTTAATAGGGCCCTATTATTGTAAAATAAATAAATAAATAAAATGTAATAAATGATTAAATTGGCGTTAGTTTTATTAATTCAGTTTATTAGACACGCTTTTTGCTTATTCAAATTAAAAATGGATTGAACCATTAAAACAGAATCCAGAAAAATGTCAACGGAAAATAAAGAATTTGGGAAAATAAAACGTATTCATATGGCCCTAAAAATGTCATTTTTGTTAAATTTAAAATTAAATTAAATTCTAATTGTTGTTAAATTGTATGAGTGTCAGTTAATTAGACATGCTTTTGATTACAAAAATTTAATTTCACTTCCCTTCGACTTTGCGACTGGAGAGGCTCCCACCTGGGCTCCTTACTGAGTCAAGACGGCTCCGTCTACAACCGGCCCCCAGAGCCAGTGTCTCTGAAGCACATCTTCACCCACAGCCATGCCCTGCTCAGCATTCCCACCAATTTCCAATGAGATTTCACCTCCCAGGCCATGCCAGATTCTCCAGACACGGATGACGGAGTCCTTAAAGAGCAGCTGAAGCAAATGGAAGAAGCTCTGCTGCGGCTCCAGGAAGAGGAACCCATCTCAGTGACATCTGGCCAATGATGTTTTCTCATATGTCGAAGACGCTCTGTTAAGTGAGACCGACAGCATCAGCCAGAACATATTAAATGTTCCTGCATCCCATAGTGACACCTCTGGGGACAACAAAACTCTGTGTTGCCTGGCAACGTGATAATGAGATGCAAATATTCATCATCTCATTCACAGAAGCTCATAGAATCAGACTTTTTTACGGACAAAAAGCACTAGAGAGAGAGTGTGCAAACTCCTTTAGTTCTATTCCAAGCCGTTTTTTCCATCCCATTTCATCATAATCACTCTTCCTCTATAGGAAAGACTGGCATGGTGTTGTCAGATCCATCCTGAAATAATCATCTTTCTCTGAGTGTTCCCGCTCGGCCGTTTTCCGTAAACATCCAGTGTGCGGTTCACCGAGGCGCCCTGCCGCCATTGCAACCGCAGCAGCACGCCATCCCATTAACCCTGCAGAGATCCCGCTGTGTTCAGAATGACTGTATTGCCCACAATGCACCTGTAACGCAGCACCCACAGGACACTGAGTCACAAACAGAACTGTGCGGCCCATTTACAATGAATCACAGTTAGAGAAGCCACATATCCCAGAATTCATCATTGTCCAGAAGCAGGTTCTCATATCAGAGAGGCACTTTGGCCTCTAATGAGGCTTTTTTTGGTTTACACATCCCTGGATCTATGGATACGGACTGCAGTCGTGCTCCCCGTCCCGGGACATCAGGACTGAGCCATTATTGAACAGTATATACACTCTGATCTGAAGAAAAAAGATAAAAAGATAAAAAAAAAGAAATAACAAATAACACAAAATGATAAAGTACATAATAAAATTATTAAAGCAAACTAAAATGTAATTAAAAAATCTCAAAATAAAACATAAAAACTAATACGTGTTAATAATATTAATTAATAAATATTATAAATAGAATATAAATAATACAAAAATAACACTGACATAGATACCGTTTCAGTCATTTCAGCAGATCAAAAAGTTTTTCACGAGAAGTATGTGTGTAAATTTAGCCTGTGTATTTTGTAATGAAATAATGTAAAAATATATATTTTTAATGCTCTGTACAAACCGTATGCCTGATGATGTTTGGCCCTTGCTGCAGATTTCCCTTCCTTTGCAGGTTTTACTCCATGATACAATGTGATTTTCCAACTTCTGATGCATCCGTCTCTCTGGAGTCCAGCGTCAGTCCCTGAGGATCACAGCAGATGCTTCTAGACGTCTCTGTTTTGGCTCCTGCATCTGTTTCATTAATCTTGCATTGTTTTATTGTTCTTCACTTTAGTGACAAATTGTGTTTGTTTACAGATATATATAAAAAATGTCATTCAGTACATCACATTTTCTTCCTTCCAACACTGACCGCAGTTTCTTTTGCTGGTTTGCAATTGAACTTTGAGATAGATGCTGCACTAAAATGACTGATAATGATAGTTTGTGTAATAATTTGGTTAATTATGCCTGTCATTTGACATATTTGAAAATATGCAGTGGTCCCTTAAAGAAATAGTTCACTCAGAAAAGTAATCCACACCACTCCAGCCATCAGTTAATGTCTTGTGAAGTGAAAAGCTGCGTGTTTGTAAGAAACAAATCTATCATTAAGACGTTTTAACTGGAGCCCAGTGTTTCTGGCCAAAATAAAGTCCATAATAATGCTTCCTCCAGTGAAAAAGTCCATCCCCTGTTGTCCTCCCACATCAAAATCCACCCACATATTTGTTTAGAACTGTTTTGGACTGGTTTTGGTTTGCAAATGGTGCTTGATCTGTGCATATGTGACCCTGGAGCACAAAACCAATCTTAAGTAGCACAGGTATATTTGTAGCAATAGCCAAAAATACATTGCATGGGTCAGAATTATCGATATTTCTTTTATGCCAAAAATTATTAGGATATTAAGTAAAGATCATGTTCCATGAAGATATTTTGTAAATTTCCTACCGTAAATATATCAAAACTTAATTTTTGATTAGAAATATGCATTGCTAAGAACTTCAATTGGACAACTTTAAAGGAGATTTTCTCAATATTTAGATTTTTTTGCACCCTCAGATTCCAGATTTTCAAATAGCTGTATCTCAGCCAAATGTTGTCCTATCCTAACAAACCATACATCAATGGAAAGCTTATTTATTCAGCTTTCAGATGATGTATAAATCTCAATTTCAAAAATTTGACCCTTATGACTTGTTTTGTGCTCCATGGTCACATATTTCTCTCCTGATTCAGATGAAACGACCTTTTCACAGAAGTAGCGTCAAAAGGTTTGATAATCTAAATATCCATGAGAAAATATTCAAAATGTATCTTCATATCACATTAATGGATGTAATTAACACATCCATCATATTAACATACTTTACTTCATATGCACGAAATAAACGTTGGAACGCTGTAGGTCACGTGTTTATGGTCTTTAGCAGAACATCCATGACAGCAAACAAATTAGTGGTGAGTTTTCTATGAGCTGACGCTCATATTCTCACACAAACTTTGTGAGGATTCACTAGCAAACGAGCAATATATAGTTAAATACAAACTCTTGCATAACTGTTTATTTAAGATTAAGAGAGCAGTTGCTCCGTCTGCTCAAACTCTGACTGGCTGCATTTCATTCATTTCAGATCGGCTTTTGGTCAGGCTTGAAGGAGGGATTATTTTGCAGAAATATAATATCAGACGAGCCAGGTCCTTCATTCAGCACTCTCACGCAAGAAACATAAAACTCCTTCCACTGCTGAGGTAGCTACAAATATGTTCCCATTACCTAATTTTATCCTCCATTTATATTATTATTGTTATACAGCACAGGTTGAGCAGGTTTAGTCGCCTATATCTCATTGAGATAAGACCTGAAACTTGAATAATCACATTTTTACACTTATGGATCTGTTCATGTATGTTTATTATTAGAGAGCGTGTTGCACACAGTTCTACGAGTAATTTTATTCAATTCTGTGAGTGTGAAATCCTGTTAAACAGCTTCTTATTATTCAATACAGCGGACAATGGCACCGCTTAGTGGTGAAAATGCGCGTTGCACACTATCCTGCACACTCCCATTAATCAAATTAAGTGTGGAATTGAATACTATCATGCTGTTTAAAAGTTATATGAAAATTTAGAAATGTTGCTGTCACATGACCACACTATGCTGCATGTTTAGTTCAGTGAGTGACTTACAGTTATAATCTTTATTTGATGAAAAATAAAGGCTATATTTTGTCAATGCATTATAAATAAATAAAATATGAAGATATATATGCAAGTGCTTGTGACATTTACATACTATGCACAGTATACATACTATATACTCCATGAATAGTGCATGTGGTGTGATCATGTAATGATCCACAGGTTGGTTTGTCACAGTGGCTTTTATTCAAGGCATGTTGTGCTCCTCTCTGTAGGACGGTCAAGGACATTGTGTCGGGCTGAATGGATTTCCTCTGTGATAAAGGGCTGAATCTGCTTTGTCTGTGATGGAGATCAGGAGGCCACAGCCATGCAGGAATGACCTCATCCACAGGTTCACATCACAAAACCCACCCACTTCCATTCAGATCAATCACGCCACGTTGCAGAGAAAGAGAGAGTGATGTGACTGCATAGACAGACAGATAGATAGATAGATAGATAGATAGATAGATAGATAGATAGATAGATAGATGCTGTTTGGAATGTTGTTGCACTGGTGATTAGCCACAAACAACATTACAAGATACCAGTTGCTGTTGCTGTTAAAAAAATGTTTTTGGCAATTGAAACAAAGCTGAAATAAAATATAAATATTAGATGAAAAATGTAAACTTAAATGAAAATTAGAAATGATACCTAATAATATAAAATAATTGAATAATAATAAAAATGACAAAAGCACAACAAAATTACTAGTAATAAAAATGTCATTTTTATTTTTATTTTTCAAAATATTTATTTGAACAACAAAATTCCAAAAACTGAAGTAAAGACAAATTAAAGCTATATAGAAATATTTAATATAACAAATAAAATGACAAATGTGGTAAAATTAACTTAGTCAAATTAATGTATTAATGTATATTGTAATATTAAAAAAACTTAAATACCATATACATATGATACAATATTCTTTATAAAATTATATTAATAAATGTGAAATATCATTTAAAAATAATATAAAAATAACAAAATTATACACAATATACTGTCATACCATTACACTATTTGTATTTATTTATTTATTTATTTGTATTGAACATCATGTGAGGAGCTCATCATTGAGATGTAGTGTGTGTGTGTGTGTGAACCTGACAGCCTCCGTCTGTTTGTGATCTCACGTCCACTCATGTAGAATTTAGAGCAGCTTTCATATTCTCTATGACATTCTGTCCACCTGCATGTCCATACTGAAAAGGTTATTTGAAAGAAGAGCTTGACTGAATTCACAGTGCACAAACAAAAAGAGTTCTCACGTTCTTTCATGAAATTTAGCCTTCGCTGAGGATGTTTATGTTTAAAGACGCTGATACAGAAATGGAAAACTCACAACAGTGATGCAGGATCCACAAGTCAAATGCTTTATGTCTCCCAAAACCTAAAAACGGCATGATCTAAAAGCTTCAATGCATGAAATTATTAATTGTACATGTCTACGAATTTTATTTACAAAATCTGATATTTTTCCCCTTGAGGCAAGACAAAACAGGAAAACCAATTGTTTGCTTCATGCACTGATCAGTTATGTTCCTTGAAGATTTAAATTATTATGGAATGTGTGAAAAAATGAGGAGCATCCAAAACGTCCCTGCTGAACTGCCTCTTGGCCGCTAGGGGCGCTATTTATCCATATAAAACACACTGAATGGGAGCATACCGCTTTTGAATGAGATATTTGAAGATTTCAGCCATAATACAAACAGTTGCTCATCATCATGCTCTTTGTGTATTATTATAAATCACATTTATTTGAACTCTCGCTATTAGTTTTAGCAAGTTTTGCACAAGCAAACACTGACATTTTCAGAAAATGTCTGCATTTAAATCTAGTGGCTCATGCTAATATTTTTAATATGTTGTTGTCATGTTCCATTGCACGCTTTAGACACTTTGGACACCTTAACCATGTCAGGCATCAGGGAAAAGGACCACCGGTTTGTTTTTAACACAACAACAGATGGCTCAGTGTCAGCACGTTCTCCTGAAAGGAAATATCGCAGAGAAATGCGCTCCAGATTGCCGGTTTGTTGGTCGCCAGTCGTCCCCTGGGTAAAATTGGGGAAATTCGGCATTTGTTTCAGAGCCAAGAGAGCGCCGACTGTAAGAAACCCAGACAGACAATGAACATTAAGTCAATAGTTTGTTTATTGGTTTGTTTATTTGCTTCATTTGGCTTTGTGGGAGCGGTGGACGTTGTTGTTACACAAATGAATTTTTCTCAAACAATTATATCTCAGTCACAGATGTTACTGATGATACATCACAGTTTAGGCTTTTAGATGAAAGTTGCTATTCTTCTGAGGTCATTTATTTCTAGTTGCTGCTTTTTTGTGAATACTGTAGTACTGAAATCTTAAATAGCAGTATTTTGGGAACAGGACATATTTTTCTCCTCTCTGATGTCTGATTGAAATGATAGTCCTTCATTAGAGAGTTCAGATCATTTATGGCGCCATGTATTACTTTTGCGAAGTTTCTCATCCCACATGAGATGTTGTTCTATCAGCGCGGGTTTATTGAAAAGATCCTTCGAGGTTTCGCGATTTCCCTCTTGTATTGTACAGAGACGATTCGTCTGTGTTAAACATTAATTGAATTTTGATTTTAGGCAATTATTCTTCATTTTTGTGGGTATTTGCATTAATCTAAAATATTAATGGGTTCATTTGGCTGAGCTGGAGAGAGTGTTTGGCCGCAGAGGACCCTTCCTAACTCTGACGTCCCTCGAGGCCTTTCTCCAGTAATCTTATGGGTCTTTTAAGAAGAGAGAAAAAGAGCGCAAATTATATGAAGTACGTTAAAGGAAGCACTGGAACGGAGAAGGATCATGCTTGCAGATCTTACATAAAGAAAACCCCCATAGTTCTATGATTTTTACCAGTGGGAGATAAAATCAGGTTTATAATGTGCAAGGATCATATTAGCGCCAAATTGATCAAAGTTTGAGAGGTTTGTGGGTTAAAATCTTTATAGATAACAATCTAGATAAGATAAATTAATATTGCATATAATATATTTGTACTTTGACATCTTTAAATGGCACATTTAAACAATATGAACATTGATTGTTGACTTTACATTATTTTTAAAATAGTTTGCAGTGGCATTTATGGTTTGAGGTCAAAATGAATATTTTATTGAGAAAAGATGCATTAAAATGATCAAAAGTGACATTTATAATGTTACAAAAGATTCTGTTTCAAATAAATGCTGTTCTTTTTAACATTCTATTCATCAAAGAATAAAAAAATCACATTTTCCACAAAATATTAAATGTTTTCCACATTGATAATAATAAGAAATGTTTCTTGAGCAGCAAACCAGCATATTAGAATGATTTCTGAAGGATCATGTCACACCAAGACTGGAGTAATGATGCTGAAAATTCAGGTATGCATCACAGGAATAAATTACATTTTAAAATATATTACATTAGAAAACACTTATTTAAAATTATAATAATATTTCACAATATTGCTGTTTTTACCGTATTTTTGGATCAAATAAATGCAGCCTTGGTGAGCAGAAGAGACTATTTTTAACCCCAAACACACTGTATATAAATAATGCAATTAAAAAGTACTATAGTGCCTAAATAAAAATTACTGTGGTATTTCCATCTGCTACTTTTTTTTGCCTTTTAGACAGGTTTCTGTCACTAATGAGACATGAATGGAATGTGCATTGGATAGAATCAAGAATAAAGATTTTATTTTTAAAAAAATATGCTAATATAATAATGCGGCACATTTGCTGTTGAAAGTCATGAGCAGCATAGTAACCAGTTCCACAGACAGACAGAACGTGGTTATAAGCCTCACTGTATTGTCTGCATGCATCTCAATATTTCCATGATATGAAATTCAGATTTTGGGGCGGGCGGGTGGGAGGGAAGGGGGGAGATGGAGAGAGAGAGAGGTTTCCAGACATTTCTCTCCTGGCCGCATGGACTGTCAGGCGTCACGCGGCAGATTGTTTTGACACCCCGTTAAGAAATTCAGGAGGAAGATGGACGGCTCATGAAATTTGCAGGCCCTGATTGAATTTATGATATTTTCATAAAGGCCATCAAGTGTGGACGCCTACGGGGAGGAGAACCTGACAGACAGACGCAGAGAGAAAAAAACCCAGCGTGGGCTCAGGATGCTTTCCTAGATGATCACACAGCACATGTGACTGACCACAGGAGCTGATCTGTGTGCTCTTCAACACAAAACTCACATCCAGATTTGCTTTAGAAGCTCCGCAGCTCGCTGTCATAACAAAATACAAAGAAATGTGAGAATTTGAAGTTAAACAACGACATTCAAAGATCATTTTAAATACATGGATTGCAACAGGCTTTTTAAAATTATATATATTTGATCATTTTCTGCCTCTTTTGTACTGATGTAATCAAGCCTGTGTGGATGGGGAAAATTATCAATTAGTTTTACATTTTATGAATAAAATGTGAGTAGTGTTTCCATGGCAACATGCTGGAAGGTGTTGCTATGTGGTTATTATGGTATGCTGAGTGATCTAGCCTGTTGTTGTGCAGTTGCTAGGGTGTTCTGAGTGGTTGTTAGGCAGTTGTTACGGTGTTCTGATTGGTTTAGCCTGTTGTCATACAGTTGCTAGTGTGTTCTGGGTGGTTGCTATGTGGTTATGGTGTTTAGACTCAGAGTGGTTTAGCTTGTTACTGTGCAGTTGCTAGGGTGTTCTGCGTGGTTGCTAGGCAGTTGTTATGGTGTTATGAGTGGTTTAGCCTGTTGTTGTGCAGTTGCTAGAGTGTTCTGGTTGGTTGCTATGTGGTTGTTATGATTTTTAGACTCAAAGTGGTTAAGTCTGTTGTTGTGCAGTTGCTAAGGTGTTCTGGTTGGTTGCTAGGCAGTTGTTATGGTGTTCTATGTGGTTTAGTCTGTTGTGCAGTTGCTAGGGTGGTCTGGGTGGTTGCTAGGCAGTTGTTTTGGTGTTCTGAGTGGTTTAGTTTGTTGTCGTGCAGGTGCTAGGGTATTCTGGTTGGTTGCTATGCAGTTGTTATGGTGTTTAGATTCAGAGTGGTTTAGTCTGTTGTTGTGCAGTTGCTAGGGAGTTCTGGGTGGTTGCTAGGCAGTTGTTATGGTGTTCTGAGTGGTTTAGCTTGTTGTCATGCAGTTGCTAAGGTGTTCTGGGTGGTTGCTATGCAGTTATAGTGTTATAGTGTTTTAGTGTTCTGAGCTGTTTAGCTTGTTGTTGTGCAGTTGCTTGGGTGTTCTGGTTGGTTGCTATGCAGTTGTTATGGTGTTTATACTCAGTGTGTTTTAGCCTGTTGCTGTGCAGTTGCTAAGGTGTTCTGGGTGGTTGCTGTGTGGTTACTATGGTTGTCTGAGTGGTTTAGCCTGTTATTGTGCAGTTGCTACAGTGTTCTGAGTGGTTGCTAGGCAGTTGTTATGGTGTTCATAGTGGTTTAGCTTGCTGTCGTACAGTTGCTAAGGACTTGTTGGGCAGTTGTTAGGGTGTTCTGGGTGGTTGCTGTGTGGTTACTATGGTGTTCTGTGTGATCTAGCCTGTTCTTGTGTAGTTGCTAGGGTGGTTTAGCTTGTTGTCGTACAGTGGCTAGGGTGCTGATGTGCAGTTGCTACACTCTAAAACAGGGGTGGGGAACGTTAATCCTGGAGGGCCACTGTCCTGCAGAGTTCAGTTCCAACCCTGAAAAAAAAATGCCTACCTGTATCCTGAAGACCTTGATTAGCTTGTTCAGGTGTGTTTGATTAAGGTTGGAGCTAAACTCTGTAGGGACACCGGCCCTCCAGGATCAACGTTCCCCATCTCTGCTCTAAAAAATGCTGGGTTAAATACAATCCAGCGCTGGGTAAATTACGGACAAACCCAGTGATTGGATTGTTTTGACCCAGCGGTTGGGTTGCTACCCAGAAGGTAGGGTTAAACATTTAACCCACCTGTTGGTTGAAAACAACCCAATCGCTGGGTCTGTCCATATTTTACCCAGCGCTGGATTGTATTTAACCCAGCATTTTTTAGAGTGAGGGTGTTCTGGGAGGTTTATATGTGGTTACCATGGTGTTCTGAGTGGTTTAGCCTGTTATTGTGCAGTTGCTAGGGTGTTCTGAGTGGTTGCTAGGCAGTCGTTTTGGTGTTCTGAGCAGTTTAGCTTGTTGTTGTGCAGTTGCTAGGGTGTTCTGGGTGGTCGCTACATAATTACTATGGTGGTCTAAGTGATTTAGCCAGTTGTCGTTCAGTTGCTAGGGTGTTGTTGGGCAGTTCCTAGGGTGTTCTATAGTTGCTATGTGGTTACGATGGTGTTCTGAGTGATTTAGCTTGTTGTTGTGCAGTTGCTAGGGTGTTCTGGATGGTTGCTAGCCAAAAAGTCAAAAGTGAGTATTGATCAACTCCAGTCTCAGCAAGAAGCATCTACTGACGACATTTCAAAGATGGTGGAAATTTAAAAACTTTGCAGAGATTCTGCATTTTTGGTTGTTTTTATAGCAAACGTGAGATTTTTTTTAATCGTAACTTGTTTGTTAATTGGCATAAAAAACACTAAATGTTTGTGAGTCATGGCGCCACCTTGTGATGGTGTATTGAAATCTGAAGTGTGAAATTTTTACTGCGATACAGCATAGCAAACAGCAGTAATACTCAAACAGCCTAACATGCTTCAGACGAGTGGAAAGTGCATGAAATACAAGTACAGATAAATCACGTCTTTAAATCAGCACTTCTTGTGCAAGATTTTGTGAATCAAAAGAATGTCCTTGTGCTGTACTTTATATCTGCAGTCTTCAAAGAGCTGAGCCTTTAGTTCATTGGTTTGTCAGAGTTGCACCGCCCCAAACAGCCCTGCCTTAATTATTCAAGTAACTGAAAAATTAATATAGCACTTTTTGGGTGCAAATGCCTCCGTTTGCACTGCAGAATTGGGAAGATGCCCATTAAATATTTATGCATTCACAATCCTAAATGAGAATATCTTAAATGCAGAATGCACAGCTGAATTACCTTCTAACACAATATACACACTTCAGTTATTAAAACTAGATGGAGGTCACAGCGCATTATACATTTATATTTCCAAACACGCTCAAGCAGTATTCTATTGTTTGCCTAACTGAGATTTCTGAGACTGGATCATTGTTTGACAATAAAAAGCATGGCATAAAAAACTATTTTTACCTATTTAAATAGGCAACAATAAAAGGCAGCTTTCAGTCTAATGCTTCCTTAGATGGAAAAACAGCTCTGAGTCTTTAGAAGTTGTTGTATGTAGTTGTATTGTCCAGGCTCCCATCTGCGTTTTACAAAAACAGAATGGTCTGACCTTAGCTTTGTGAAATTATGCTACATAAAACATATCTGAACGAAACAGAAACAGTAGACGGGCTGAATGAGAATGCAAAAAATTGTCTGCCAGCAGGTGGTGCTTATGGAACAGCAGCGATTTCTTTGGTTACTGCTGTAAACAAAGCATCGCCTCTCTTTTAAAAGCTACATTAATATGCATTAAATGGAGGTAAGATGAAAAGGAAATACCATCTAAACGTTTCTGAAGACTGTCAGTTTCCCTCAGAGACACATTCATATAAACCCCCAATTCAGCATTTAGGATTTTCTTCCGATATTTCGCGCATCGTGAACAGTGAGTTTGCTCTGCCTTCTTCCGTCTTCAGTGTCTCTGGCTTCTGTTAACGGATGTTTACAGTTGGTTTATTTGTCCAGTTAAAGAATTAGTTTATTAATAGTTCTCTAACCATTAGTCAGAAGTGGATGCAGTTAACATGGATCTCCTCTCAATTCACAACGCTGTCTATGTTTCTTAGCCACTTGTTCCGGTATGGCGGTTTTTAAAAAATGAATACAAATGTGCATGATCCAAACCGGTTTACCATTATACCGGTATATATATCGCCCAGCAATAGTTCTGGGTAGTTGTTATGTGATTGCTGGGGTGTTCTGAGTGGTTTAGCTTATTGTCATGCAGTTGCTAGGGTGTTACTAGATGGTTGCTTATTTGCTTAAGTCAAAAGAGCCCACTTCCTAATCTCTGTAATATTTTAGTACATGTACAAGTTCAGTGTATACTAATACTTTTGCACTAAATGCAATATTTTTGATAAAAAGAAACAATTTTTTACTTATCGACTTTGAATCTTTACAAGCATCACATTCTGCAGAGATGCAGCAGACTTTTGTAGAAGTTGCTCCGCAGTCATCCGGCATATGGAGGAAGTCATCATTCTCAAATGTTATCTGGCTAAAGATAGGCTGGTCGTAACCATGACGACCACTGCTGCATCACTTATCACAAAGAAAATTGGTGGGAGAGTGCAGGTGCCCGAGCAACACATGCTCTCTCGCTCAAGTCTTCAGAAAACGGTCCATTATTAGCATGCAAATAGCGGATATCTCAAGTAAAACTGAAAAATAGAGTCCATACAATATGATTTAATATGCATGTTAATATGTGGTTGTTAGGGTGTTCTGGGTGTTGTGATGTAGTTTCTTACTAGTCTCTATGAGTCTGTATGATATGATATTATAATCTATAGATAAACCAGTATTCATAGTGCTTGGGGCAAAAATGCCATCAAATTGGACAAAAATGCCCAATTAAACTAAATCTATTACGTCTGTCACGAATAAAGTAAAAATGAAAATGAATGAAATGTATCGATTGCGGTATTAAATTGAGATCTGCTTATGTTGCACCATATTCCTTTTTACGCATTTTTACAACGTTGCGCGTTATAACCACACTTGATTCCATTGAGCTTATGAACGCATTGGCCAATCAGAGGTGTTCAGATGAGTCATCGCTGAAACGCTGGCATTTTGATGAGTGTACGCACTTGCTGACTGAATTAGCTAATTCTCTCATCAGAAAAAACAAAATACAGATGTACAGATGATGTAAGTAAGAAATTCATTTAACAGTAGTGTAGACAGCTTCACTGATTATAAAGGGTGTTTTTCTGAGAGCGTTTAAACTCACGCTAGACTGAAGTCAGTGATAATGTTCTGTGATAAAATTTTCTTTGTATGGAAGCCTGTTTCTGCCACTGAATAAAAAATACTTGCAACTTTTTATCTCACAATTCTGACTTTTTTCTCAAAGTTGCATGAGATAAACTGTAATTGCGAGTTACAAAGTCAGAACTGCATGAAGTCGCAATTGGATGTAATAAAATCAGAGTTGTGAGACAAAAACAACCATTTCTGATTTTTTTGGGAGAACTGCGAATTTATATCTCACAATTTTGGCTTTATATCAAGAAATCGCAAGTTTTAAAATCAAATTGTGAGATATAAACGAACAATTATGGGAAAAAATCAATTTTTTTTTCAAAATCGAACTTTATAACTCGCAATTACAAGAAAAAGTCAGAATTGCATGAAAAAAACAACAGAATTGTGTGATATAAACAGTTTATAGTTTATAGAGTTTATAATCTCACAATTCTGACTTTATTTCTTGCAAGAGATTATATCTTGCAATTCTGAGGGGGAAAAAAAGATCAAGAAAATTGCAAAAAAAAACAAAAAACAGAATTACGAGAAAAAAGGCCGCACTGTGAGATAAAAAGACGCAAGTACCTTTTTTTCAGTGACTCGCTTGCTTATCATTTTATTTTATTTTATTTTTATTTTTTAATCTTTGTTCTCTTTCTGTGCATGATTTATGATTTATTCAGTGTTTGAACCAGTATCTTAAAATACACACTCATGAGGCATCCTTTATATCTGCTGCACAAACTCTGGGAATTCTGTGCTAGAGTTTAATAATCAAAGTTTAATATTCAAATATATAAGCAATAGCAATAGTGACGCTTGCTTCAGCACACACTGCTAAGTAAAAATAAGAGCTTACAATGCTAAAAGTCCAGTTGTATCTTTAGCTGAATTCATAGGGGTTTTCTGAGCCCTTTGGAGGATATGAAAGAATAGCTAATCATAAACGCGGGTGGGGGAGGCTCCTTTTATGGAAAATATAATGAATATGGTTATTCTGACAGCTTGTTCACACCCAGCCTCCCACAAACCTGGCAGATTCACACTCTCCACACCCTGTCACCCCCAGCTCCTGAACCAATCCACAGGCACGAGAGAAGAGAAGCCACCGAGCCGGAGAACACCGGACCTCCAGACTGATGCAGCCGGCCGGAAAACAATGGCTTCTTTAAGCGCTAGTGCGTTTTGAATAAATAAACAGACAATAATGAAGCACATGTCGTCGACACACCCCGAGTGATGCAGCGTTACAGCTGAATTGATCATGCAAACGCCCTCTGACAATGACTTACAGCATGAAGGGCGCCGCTCTGTGCTTTCAATGAGGTCCTCTTCTAGTGCATAATACATCAGCAAACAAGCAAGATGTAATACCGTTCTCATTGCTTTGTCAGCCTACTTTTGGTTCAAAACAATGCATAAATGAACACTCATAGTTGATTCAATAACAGTTATCAGTAACAGTTATTTTTATGATATCATGACAACTTTTTTATTCATTAATGGTGAAGTCAAGCATGACTATTGCTGTTGCTTATACTTTTGGTTAATCATTCGAACAAACCCCAAACTGTAAGTATCAAACTTTGACATGTAACTGATATATGGTGTTTTTTCTTTACTAATTGAGTATGATTATGAATTTTGCTCAGCACACAATAAAAGGGGTGAAGAAAATCCAATAAATATCATATATAAGGCAGTGTTATTTTATGTTTATATTTTATGTTATTATATAGTATTTATTTTGAATTAACTTTTATTTTTATATTTTCAGTTTTTATTTTATTTTTTTATTATTTATATTTATTTATAGTAATTTTGTTATGTATGTTTGTCATTTTTATTAGTTTTTGTTTTTCATTTTTATTTAGCTGTTTTTATTTCAGTTTTAGTAATTCTAACACTTCAAACATTTACTTTTTTTCAATTCTTTTTCATCTAATATTTATATTTCATTTTATTTCAAGTACTAACAACAATTTTATAGGAAATAGTTTTAGCTTTTGTTTAAATATTTTTAGTTGTCACTTCAATTTTCAGTATTTTCATTATCAGTTCTATTTTAATTACTAAAAAAACTTTTTTAATCATTTTAGTTTTAGTTAACAATAACAACACTTTAAGGACAACATTATCATAAAAATATCTCACAATGTCTCCTTTGAACCAGTAAGAAACTAGCAGCCACCCTGAATTACCCTAGTAAACTGTCAAATTACCCAATGTAGCAAAACCCTAGCGTGGTAGCGGTGAGCTTACAGTGCAAATATCATTCAGTTTTCTTTAAAAAAATGTAAAAATAATATAAAAATTATTTTAAAATGCATTAGTAAAGTGCACTATAGCGAAAGATTGCAGCATGCACCCTTTCACTCTTAATTCAGGTCAATAATTATACAATTTCCACAGTAGCGAGGCGATAAGCTTCTGAAATCAAGCGTAATGGTTCAGTATGTTCCGATACGATGCAGTTAATGAGATTTGAGGTGGTTTTGCCAGATATAGCATTACTACAAATTGCATTGCCCTCGCTAATCAAATCAAACGCAATGCTCAAAAAAAATAGGCCACGTATGACGTTTGTCGCACCATAATTTCACAGCGAAGCTCCTATTTTAATTAAAGCAGCCCACGCAGGATAGTCCAGGCATTTCGAGGAATATTTGCCCCTCCTTTGTCCTTTTTTTTCATCCTCGGTGCAGATTTGCATGAGCCGTTGCAGCAGGAGGCGACTCCCCCATTCTGCATTTACATACATAAATCTGTGGAGCACATTTGTCCATTATAGCTGAGTATCCTAAGAGCAGGGCCTCGGGGTCTGCTGGTCTAATAAGCCATGCGCTGTCAGAGCCACGGTGCATCATCATAAATTGTGCATGGAGGTTATGTTTTAAACATTGCACTGCTAGCACACACACACCCAAATGAACAGTGCATGCACACACAAAAATCCTGTTGAGCTGTATGTGCCGTATACGTACAGGCCTATAGGATGTGTTCTTGCCTGAGCGGGTAGTGTTGGTTTCACCAGACGGGACGAGCGACTGAACGAGAGAGTGTGATGCAGCCCATCTGTATCAAGCTGAGCACTCATGTAGGCGCCCATATTGCCCAGCGGTTTGAGTCTTAATTTCCAGGAAGGGGGGCTGGGATTTCTTCTGATGTGTGAGAGCACACGTCTGTATGCATGTGTGCACACGTGTGCTAAAGCATGCCTGGATGCATCGTGCATTTTGGCAGCACGCAATCTGTATATGCAAAAGGTGCGGCTGAAGTGGATTGTTCAGTTCGAGTGTTTCAAACCAAATAACGTAACTGACAGCAAATGAGAGGTGTGAAGATGCAAATTCCCATAAATATGTCTTTGTCTGTATGGGCAAACGATACATTCGGTGGATTTCAGAATGAATCCCAGCTACCAGGCAAAGATAGAACTGAGACATTTTTAGCAATGTGCTGAAGAGATTTCTTAAAGAGGTGAACAACAGAGAAAAGCATAAAACAGGGCGGCAAGTAGTGCAAATGATATCCCAGCAAACCCAGAATGTTGCCCTAAAGTTAGAATATGGTTATAATTAGAATAACATTGTAGGAATGTTCTCTGTAGGTTTTTGTAACCAAAAACTAGCCCTCCCAGAACTTTTGTTTGTGACAACCTAAAGAGAACCTATACAGAACATTCTCTAATAGTTATTTTACAACTAAATATTAACTTTGAGAAGTTAACCAAATATTATTTGGGAACCAAATATTAACATTCTAGAAATGTTCTCCTAAAAAACCAAAAACTAGCCTTCCCAAAACTTACAGTTTTTACTATAATTCTACTATATTATTTTTAAATATACTATATTATAATTGTTATACTTTTTTTGTGACAACCTAAAGAGATCCTATACAGAACGTTCTCTAATGGTTGTTTTTAGGTTGTATTTTATAACCAAAAACTAACATTCCCATTCTGGGGACCAAAAATTGTTAGCTGGGATGTGTGCAAAATACAATTACAATAAAATCCAAATATTACCTTGCAAATAATCATATGATCATATTTAGGATAGCAAAATAAATAGATTTACCAACTTTTAAAAGAGGAGAAAGTGGTTTTGCTTTTGATGACAAAGGACATTAAATCGGTAAATTCAAATGCTTTCGTCCTCAAAAAACATGAGCAACAATAGGTAGAAGAAAATATGACATATTACATTAAATACAAGTTCACGTTCCACAAGGATAAATTAATATTAAAAACAGTGAATTATTACCCATAATCTTGAAGAGAGAATCAACTAATCAGACCGTGGAAAGGGAATAAAAAATGTAAATTTAAATTCAAATGTAAATTAAATTTAAAACTGAAATGAGTCTCTTTGCACCCTGAAATTACTATTATATTTAAATCTAAAAATAAAAATGGAGTTAGGCTATCTGAAACAAAATATTAACTGAAATTAAAAAAAAAAAAAAAAAAATATATATATATATATATATATATATATATATATATATAAATATAAAAAAATTAA
>JAFVLL020026616.1:181596-257764 GCA_021397915.2 Tor tambroides
TAATATTTCTGTAGGAACCATAATACATTTTTTCAGGATTCTTGATGAATAGAAAGTTCAAAAGTACTGTTCTTTTTGAACTTTCTATTCATCAAGAATCCTGAAAAAATGTATTATGGTTCCTACAGAAATATTAGTCAGCACAACTTTTTTTCAACATTGATAAGAAGAAATGTTTCTTGAGCGCCATCATATTAGATTAATTTCTGAAGAATTATGTGACACTGAAGACTGAAGTAATGGCTGCTGAAAATCCAGCTTTGCCATTACAGGTAAAATTGCAATTTAAAATGTATTGAAACAGAAAATGGTTAATTTCAATTGCAGTAATATTTCACAATATTGCTGTTTTTACTGTTTTTTACTTTATTACTTTTACAAATAATTGCAGCCTTTGTGAGCATAAGAGACTTTCAAAAACATTCTCTGACCCCAAACTTTTAAACTGTACTGTAACTGTTTTTAATGACTGATAATTGTACTGGTAAGATATTAAAGTCTAAAATGGATTTATGTTTTAGATTTGGATGCCTTTGTGGAACAGCATTTATTTGGCCCAGATCTGTCTGAAACTTTAACCCCATCCGGTATTAAGGAGGAATCACTCAAAAGGTGATTTTTAAAGACTTGCCCATCATGCTTTCTTGGGTGCTGCTTTACATATGTTTCACACATCCTGCCATTTGACCTTTTTTGACTTTTGTCGGTGCTGTCTACACCCTGTAGTGAACCAGATAGTGGTATTAAGGAAGTTCAGCCCACTTCTGAGAATGCAGCAGATCTGAAAACACAGACATCAGAACCTGCTACCTCAGAGTCCAGATGTAAGTCCATCTCAGGTTTAACATTATAGTCTTTCAAACAACATGGTAATGATCCAGATCTAACCTCAGGCTTCTTCTTATAGCTGTAGTGAGCTTGAATGACACTGATGAGCTTTCCAGTGCTGAATCTTCAGAGGAGTCAGAGGATGAAGAAGAGTCTGAAGATGAGAAGGTGGAGGACTCGGGTAGTGAGGTTGAGATTATAGATGAAGTAAAGGGTAATGGCAGGAGTAACCGCCAGCCTGGTCCTGCCCTTTACATGGAGGAACTCCCACCACATAAGCAGTATTTCCAGGAACAAGCCAATGCAGTGCTGTCACTGGTTACACCTGAGGCACAGCTGAAAGTAAGTGCATCACTTAAATCTTATTTTGATGTTAAAACACTGTGACCTGTTGTACATGGACTATTTTCACTTTTTTTTTTTTTTGCGCTCTGCAGGTTCTAGACTCTGACATGCCAGAGGAAGAAGGTGAAGTTGTAATGGTCGGCCTTGGCCCTGCAGATCTAGATGAGGAAGATGCACTGTGTTATACGGAGCTTAAGCCATCTACCACTCTCCTGGTGCCTGTAGAGCTGGCTGAGGAGCAGCATACACATCTTTTAGATGGAGGAACTTTACAGACCCTCTGCAGTGCACCAGATGGTACAGTGCCAGACGAGTCAGATGGCTTCACGCTCATGCTTGATCCAGATGTAGAGGAACTGCCTGACGCTTCAGAGTTGGACCACAATGCAGCATTGCTATCTCTACGTGAACCAGAAGAACCTCAGGATGTGGAAAATCAGCTTACAGCTAACTCTGAGGTTGTCATCTTGGAGCATACAGTTCAAGTTCCAGACAACAAATTGGAAGACATAAAAGATTTGGTATCAGACATTGAACCTGTTGTCATTGGTGCTCCTAAAATTGAAGATCAACCAGCTGAGGTCCTCCAGACGGTGGAACAAGTAGTCACACCAGAAGCAGAACCTTCTCTTCAAGAAACAAAAAATCTTTCCAATGGTGACAGGCTAGAATCTTGTCCTTGTGAGATGCAGGAAGAATCACATACTCCTCTTCATGAGGAAGTTTTGGAGCCTTCCACACCAGAGAAAGTATTGCCTTCAGAAGAGCTTTTAGGGAAGGTCAATGAAATTGCTACACTGGACACAGAGGTGTCAACCGCTGCAAAAGATAATATAACTGAGTCTAACCAAATAGACACTACACCCTTATTGGCTGGAGAAGTTGAGGAACTTTCCACAACCAAACAAATAGGAAGGCCAAAGTCACCAGGAAGACCCAAGTCACCTGCAAGAACAAAAGTTGAAAGATCTGGAAAAGATACTGAGGAAGTTTTGGAGAACATTAAAGAGGTGCAACACAGCCCATCACGGAGAACAAGGAAAACTGTAACATTCCCTGTACCCAACCTTGATGTAGAGAAGGATCTTACTGAAGAGGAACAAATGGATTCTCAAGTACCTTCAACACCAAGACGTGTTACAAGGAGTGGCAAGCAGCTCCAGGACTATCAAGTTCCTGTTACACCCAGAAGAAGCACAAGAAAACCTGATTCAGAACAGCGTGCTAACGAGAACGACCAAGACATGCTTTCTGAGAAAGTATCAAAGCCTGCAAGTCCGGCACGAAAGACCCCACAGAAAGCTACACCTAGAAAAGGATCCCGAAGAACCAGGAGCACAGTGGTTGACAATGATGATGAGGCCCTGTCCACTGATCTCGTTCCCAGTGACAACTCAGAAACACAGGTCAGGCACAGTACCAGAAAATCTCAAGCAGCAATCATCGAAGTTCCAGAAGCTCATCAAGAAGTCCCGGAGGAGACGATACAGCCTGCCAAAGCACGTAGTAGTCCTAGTAGGGTTACGCGCAAGTCTACCAGAGGACTAGCGTTAGAAAGTTTCCAACAAGATCCTGCAGAAGAAGCCACAACCCTAAATCAACCTCTTAGAACTCCTCCGAGAAGCAGGAGGAAGGCCGTGGCCAACACTGCAGAAAAAGTGAACAATGCAACCTTTGTTATTGATGATGCACAACTTCAGAGTGTTTCAAGACGACTTACGAGAAGCCGGCACTGGAATCAAGGTGAGGATCTTGACAAAGAAAGACCCGATTTGACTCCTATGAAAGTGGAGACTGAAGCTCCCCAAGCTGATGCTCTTGTAGAGCGACTCAAAGACGAGGAAGCCAGGGAGGAGAGCGTTCCTGTTGTGACTGAAATTATACGTGCCAAGAGAAGACCCACTAGATCTGCAGCACCTCCATCACAGAATGAAATTCAAACAGCAGACATTGAAGAATCAAAACTGGTGGTGTCCGATGAAATACAAGAACATTCAAGCAAGTCACTTGCAAGTGCTAGACGTACACGAGTGAGCAAGGTGTCAGAACAAAACTCTACGGCTGTTGACGATTCAGTTACTCCCGCAGCTGAGCTGAAAAGAACAAGAGGTAGTCAATATTGTAATGCTACTTTTTGAAGTAGTTTGTAACACTTTAATGTGCCTTCAATCCAATTTATCTGCAATCCTTTCATTTTAGGAAGGAAAAAAGGAACTGTTGTGCGAAATGAAGTTGAAGTTCCAGAGGTTTTGTTGTCATCTCCTGCGCCTCAAACACAAAGCTCAGGAGGTGAAGGTGATTCTCAATCCAAAGAGGTAAGCAGCTCTTCTATAAAGTTTGAGAACCAAGTTTTCATTTGTGCTGCATCATACTTTAAGCTTCATAAATTCTTCCTTTTTTTGTAGGACAATGGCCCTTTAGATGATGTTGCAGTTGAAACTGAGGTTGTCAAGCCCAGAAAGAAGAGGACAACCAGGTGAATGGCCCATGTTGCACGTAGTTCTATTGATATTGTAATATAAGTAGTATACGTACATGCATGGTTATAATTAAAGCAGGTTTTTGCATTGTCAAGCTGTAACTAGAAGATACAGATAATGTCGATTGTGCATCCACTTTGCTTTAGTTTGATTATCTTGCCCTAATATTCTGTCTTTTTTATTAACAGAACAAAAGCTGCTCCAGAACCTCCGCCTCCTGTTGAGATCAGTTTTATCTCTCCCCTCGCCAGTCCGGCTGAACCGATCGCTAGAACCGAAAAGAGAACGGAAGAAAAGGAAACCCCTTCGCTGAGGATGAACCTACGCCGCAAACGCATGATGGATGCCATTTTTCCTAAACCTGTAACGAGGAGGAAGAAGCTTTGATTGTGAACTCTTTAATTTGGACTTGTTTTCCCAATTTGATTTCTTTTTTCTGCTCTCCTCCTTGTTTCCTAAGAGCTCTGCAACCTGCTGTTTTCTAATTAAGATATTCAGTGGATAATTTTTGGAATAAATAAACATCTTATTTGGGATAAATAATTTTGTATAATAAATTATGCTGTTTACAGTAAGGAGTGCTGAGGGACTTGAGCACCAAAAAAGAGAGGTTTAGTTTTTAAACGTGTTTCTACTAATTGATGCAAATGTAAATAGCCTTTTAGGTATGTTATAAATAAAATTTGATACTTGTGAATTATTTTGTTACTTGTTTTGTTTACAGGAAAGATTGTGCAACATGTAAAGTCAGATCCAAAAATTATAAGGCTTATGGTTGTACCACTTGGGAGACAATTCATATAGGTGGATACTTTTACACTGGTTGAACGTGTAGTAAAATCATATTACATGGATGGGTTTCTTGCTTTGATGTTTGGCACTTGGTCTCCTCTATCTTGAGGTCCTAAGCTGGTGAACACAGTGTTATTTGTTCATTGCAGATAATGTACATTTATTTTCCTTCAAATGCATCAGTTTTATTTTGAACAGCAGTGTGAACTCATTTGTAATGCCTGTTTGCTTTCAAATACAGAACAATTTACAATCTTTGATGTATTGTAGTTTTTCACAGAGGTGCTGATTCGACCGATTTACCACAACTGTTTTCCTGCAAAAACCTGAAATGACTGTTGTAACCAAAGTGCAATATATGTGTATTTCTTTTATAATACTACTTATAGATTGTTGAAATGGTGTTCTGCAGTATTTACTGGCCCAAGTCTAATCCGGAACTCTTAAGTATGTGCATTAGCAGTAACAGGTATGTTTGCCTTAGCAATTGCTACTAATAACCAGCAATTGTATAAACAACTGTTGAATACTATGACAAGGAATTGTTAATCTTAAAAGCTGCCACAATGACCTAAATGAGAAAAGAGCACTTCATCCTAGCATTTGCCTCAGTTATTAGAGCATGGAGACTGTGGAAGGGATCTTTAGAGAAGCCAAGGCTACTGTATTATTCATTTTGCTGGGCCCTGATAGAAAGTGAGAGTAACAAAGTGCTCAGGTTTCAGCCTGTCGCCCTGTTACTCATTCTGTGTTTTCTGTCCAGTGTATCCATGAGGGCGAGGGGACTGGAAATGGCTGGCAAGGACTGTGTGAAAGTGGCAGTCCGAGTCAGACCCTTCAATAAGGTTAGTACGGCTAGGTCATCTCAAAAACTGCAGATTTGTGCTTGAATATGTATTTAGGTTCTTTTGCAGGATTGAACAAGTTGACCATGAGATGGAACCGCAGCTTTAAAGCTTTTTAAAATTAAAGCTTTTTTTATATATATATAGAGGGAGCGGGATGCAGGCAGTCGCTGCATTATCTCAATGACTTCCAACAATATCAGTATTCAAGACCCTCTTAACCCGCAGAACAACCGCACCTTCACTTTCGACTACACTTACTGGTCTCACAGTGGCTTCAGTCGGAACAAAGATGGTCTGTTTGTACCTGAGGAGACAGGTGGGCGCTATGCTGACCAGGTAACAGATATCAGGTTATATAGAGGATGCATCTTTGTTCATGCCTATAAAGATGATTGTAAAAGCAATGTGGTTTTTAAAATCTTGTATCAGACTACAATTGCAGCTATGTTTATTGTGATTGTGTCATGTTTGGTTTTGTGAAGTCTGATTAACTGGTAACAGCTGAACTAATGAAGTTCCTATATGGTTCAATCCCTTTGTTCCCTGTGGTCATTATCAGGTGAGTGTGTTTTTGGATTTGGGGCAGGGCATCCTTGATAATGCACTGCAGGGCTACAATGCCACATTACTGGCATATGGTCAGACTGGCTCTGGGAAGAGTTACTCCATGGTCGGTTATGGTCCTAACAAAGGCTTGATACCCACCCTCTGCGAGAGACTGTTTCAGTCTATCAGGAGCATGCAAGACAGCAGGCAGTGTCAGGTTTGTCAATTATATTTACATAACATCGCACTGTTTTGCCAAATTTACACTGCAGAGGTAGCTCAGAGGCACTTCTGTAATGTCTTTATACAGACTGGTTAATGCTGCTCAGAGGTGGCATGAATGCATTTACACAGTAATGATAAACTATACATTGATATTAGCTGGGTTAATGCAGGATTAACTATGGTTTTTATGTATTACGTCTTTACACAGAATTTTGAGAAGTCGCAGAGCATCCTTAACTGTGCCTTTTGAAACAGTTTCTGTGAAGTTTGGCTTGGTGTGATTTAGAATTATTTTCAAAACCATACTCAAGACAGGTGAAACCATAATGATAAATTACACCCTAGTGATATAACCTATTGACAAATATAGTAGGCTTAACATTCATTCGAATGAACACTTTTTGGTCAAAAAGCAATTATAATCGATTTTGTAATAGATCTGAATTTTCATTTGTCAAAACTAGATTAAGGTATTTGAATTGCATATAAAATTTCCATCCATTTGGATTACACTGTTTAACATAAATTAATGAACTTAATGTGATGCATATTTGTCAGTCATACATAAATGAGACAGGTAAGAAACACACTAATGAACTGAATGTTTTAAATTTACCAGGTTTGTAAAGTTATCAATAAATGAAATTTGTTTCAATCTCTGAGTATGGTTGTTCCACAGCTAGCCGTATTTTAACCATGTTCATTCATTTTTAACTGAATAAAAGTAATTTTATCAAAGTGATTCAGATTTATGTTGATTCTAAGCAGTTCGAATAAATTTATTTTGAAAATATGATTGTTTAAATAAAATCAAATAGATTCAAATACTTAATACATGTGCAGAGGTTTTACCTGTTTCATTTATGTATAACTGATGAATGTGTTCAATATGTTTATTTATGTAAAAACCGTTTATTTGTTTATGTATCACATACATACATCTTAACTTTAGGCTTAAATATTTAAAAAACATACATGCAAAAATACTATTACCTATTATCTTTCGTAAGAATGATTTTTTTTAACCAAATACAGGTATTTTTCAGCATGTTGGAAATCTACAATGAACAGGTAAGAATTCCCCTTTATCTGATGCTTATTCACGTTTAACTGTTCTGTATCTAACGGTACCCAAATTTCAGTCCCTAATTTATTTGTAAGCATACTGTGGATGAGACTGTCTGCTAAATGATGACTTGATGTTTACAGTGATTTATGTCGTTATGTAATGTTTTACTTGACTTGAGTGGTACCTCAAACTGTGCTCAGGTTGCAGACCTGCTATCAAAGACCAGCCGATCTGCAGGTGGTCTGCGAGTGCGAGAGGACCAGCAGAGGGGTTTCTATGTGGAGAGGTTGAGGCGGGTGCCCTGCGACAGTGCAGTGCAGGTGGGGCAGCTGATGGAGCAGGGAACACGAACACGTACCACTGTGGCCACACACATGAACGCCAACAGCAGCCGCTCGCACATGCTCATCATCATCCAGCTCAAACAGGTGTCCGTTCTGCCAAGTATATCACACGCTAGTCTGAAAATGTCTTGACTAGCATTTTTTACACATGGCATTAAAATGCAATCACCCATTCAGAACACAGAGTATTTATTTGTGTTTGTCCACATCAAGAACCTTTTGTATCCAGATAACTGGTCTGATCTGTTCTCTCACACAGTATTTGAAATTTTGGGCTATATGATGAACCGAAAAAATGGCTGCGCTTATAATTATGGAAGCTGCGATTAATTTGTCTATACACGTATTTCTATTTACTACTACTCAAGCTGTGTCAAAGGTTTCTGCTTAAAACATGTTTCTTTTAGCATTGTAGCCAATCACAGGCGTGTCGCAGTGGCCAATCAGGGACCTTTAATTCAGTCGCTCACTGAACTCAGTGTTATGAACTCTGACAAATGCCGTTATTATTATTTCCAGTAAACTGAAGGCATGATTTAAATAAGATATTTGTTGTGCAGTGCAAATGGCTTCACCATTTGTTAATGGCAGTTTTTGCAGAACTAATGAACTAAAACCATTTAAAAATTGTTACTTTATCTTTTTCATTTAGTTTAACGATGTATTAAAAAAAACTAAATAAAAATACAAATAAAAAATGTCAAAAACACACAACAAAATTATCTGAAATTAAAATGAAAATGGAAAATACATAAAAATTAATTTAAAATATATTAACAAAAACCCTGTAACGGTATCTTGATGCTAAAATAACACTGTTCACTCCATGAAGTGATGAGTTTCACTGATTGAGCTTCAACGATATTGTAAATGATATTCAGTGTTATATTATTCAGTTATTATATTATTCAGTGTATGATATTCTGGTGGACTTGGCTGGTAGTGAGAGACAAAGGTCATCAGGGTCAGAGGCCGACAAGCTGAAAGAGGGCACTGCCATCAATCTCAGTTTAACTACCCTAGGAAATGTCATCAGGTCAGTAGATATATGTTAGATATTTCCTTATTTTCAGTGTTGTCTATGGAAGTGCTGTATATCAATCACTCTCTTGTTGCATACAAGTGCAAGTGATGCAATGTTTTCTGTTACTGATTGAAGTGAAAATGACCTAAGAGCACTAATATAATAATCTTATTTAGCAGAAGCTTTAAGATAATGTACTGTAGGACCATAAAATCATTTAAATTTAAGTCAATATTTCATGTCCAACAGTGTTGGGGAAAGTTACTTTCAAAAGTAATGCATTGCAAAAAAGTTAATGCATTATGTTTGTTACTTTTTATGGAAAATAACTAATTACGTTACTTTGCATTATTTTTGTCACCTGAGCTTATTTATTTTTAATAACAAAAAAACAAAAAGTTATATTTTTGGCAAATGTAAAGGCCCTTTCACACAAAAAATGAAATTAATAAGCCTAGGACTAAATTAATTGTCCCTGCACTTTCAGTTTCTCTCAACTCTTTGGTCAGTCTTGTGTTTATCTGTCTATTAAGTGCTCTAGCAGACATGGCTCTTGGGAAGAAAGTAGTTCACGTCCCTTATAGAGATTCTGTCCTCACCAAATTACTGCAGTCTGCTCTTGGTGGTAACAGTCGAACCGTCATGGTAAGATTCTGCTTTCTCAATCTAAACTAACCTAGAACAAGGTAGTTGTGATGTTTTAGAGTTATATAATTTGCATTGAAATGTTATTGTTCTAATATACAGATTGCAACCTTGAGCCCTGCAGATATTTGGTATGAAGAGTCTCTTTCTACTCTTCGATATGCAGAGAAGTGGGTGCTGCAAGATTTGCATTGGGCTAGCATACGTAATATATTCCATTGGACACATTGGCCCTCTTTTCAGAGCCAAGCGGATCCAGAATAAAGCCGTGGTGAATGAGAGTCCCACAGAAAGACTGGTGAAGGAGCTCAAGGCAGAGAATGCAAAACTACTTCTCAGACTAAGCCGACTGGGCCAAGAAGACCGTAAGGCTGATGATGAGACAAGTATGTAAAGTGATACAAAGAAATACAAAGAAACTTGAAATGCAAGTACATTTCATCTAATTAAACATGTTGTCTGTTGAAGAGAAGCTGCGGCGATTGTTGACTCATAATGAGCTGCAGATTCGAGCCATTCAGACGTTGTGGGAACAACATCTCCAAGAGGCACTAAAGGACTGGGAGACTCAGTATGCAACTATAACACAGGTACACAAAGATGCTCTTTTACACGGTGTGACTTTAAGATTTAAAACACTCACCAGTTCCTCACAGCAATGCCTGGGAACATACCTGCTTATCAATAGTATGGCTTAGAATGCATATGCAAAATTAATAAATGTAAATATTCCATAGAATATATTCACAATGCTTTTTTATGTTAAAATTTGACCTTTAAAATCAGTAAAAATCACAATTATACAATGTATTCCTTTACTCTGGGCTGCAAAAGCTGATCATATTACATTCATTCAGTGTTTTGAATTTACTTTTATTTCTAAATTTTCAGTTTTGATTTTAATTTTAGTTTAAGCTTTAGTAATTTTATGTGCTTGTTTTTTATTTCTATTTAGCTTTAATTTTTATTTATTTTACTTTTACTGACTAAAGCGTATTTCAGTTATTTCTAATTTTCTTATTTTTTATTTTTATATATATATATATAGTGCCTATTCAAACCCCTTCATTTTTTTCACGTTTTGTTATGTTGCAGCCTTATGTTAAACCGCTTTAAATTACTTTTTTCCCACAACAATCTACACTCCACACACCATAATGACAAAGCAAATAACAGGTTTTTAACATCTTTGCAAATTTATTAAACATAAAAAACTTAAATGATTCCATTGCATAAGTATTCACACCCTTATCTGGGACAGTTGAAATTTAGCTCAGGAGCATTCATATTGCTTGTAGATGTTACTACACTTTGAGTGAGGTTAACCTGTGGCAAATTCAATTGAATGGGTATGATTTGGAACGGCACACACATCTTAATAAAAGGTCTAACAGCTGAAAATGCATATCAGAGCAAAAACCAAGCCCTGAGGTCAAAAGAATTCTGCTGCATTGAAGGTTCACAGAATCATGTAGCCTTCATTATCCATAATGGAAGACGTTTGAAACAACCAGGACTCTTCTTAGAGCTGGCCTCCTAGCCAAACTGAGCAACTGATGGAGAAGGGCCTTGTCTAGACTGGTGACCAAGAAGCTGATGGTCACTCTAGTTGAGCTCCATGATCATATATGCAGATGGGAGAAACCTACAGAAGGACAAACATCACTGCAACACTTCACCAATCTGGGCTTTATGTCAGTGTGGCCAGACTCAATCTTCTCTTCAGTGAAGACACACAAAAACCCACTTGGAATTTGCAAAAAAGCACCTAAAGGATCCTCAGACTCTGGGAAACAAGATTCTCTGGTCTGATGAACCTCAATTCTAAGCATCATGTTTGAAGGAAACCAGCTCTGCTCATCACCTGCAGAGTACCATCCCAAAAGTAAAGTGTGCTGGTAGCAGCCTCATGCTGTGGGGCTGTTTTTCAGCGGCAGAGACTGAGGGACTCGCCAGAGTAGAAGAAAAGCTCAATGCACCAAAATATAGAGAGTCAGAACTTCAGACTGGGCAGAGGGTTTACCTTCCAACAGGACAATGACCCTAAGCACACAGCAAGAGTGGCTTATAAACAACTCTGTAAATGTCCTTGAATGGCCCAGCCACAGCCTGGGCTTGAACCCAATCAAATATTTCTGGAGAAACCTGAAAATGTGCATCTGCCCCCATCCAACCTGACAGAGCTTGAGAGGTGAACAGGTGAGGAGAAGAATGGCAGATAATTGCCAAATGCTGATGAGCAAAGTTTGTCGCATCAAACAAAAAAGACTTGAGGCTATAAAAGTGCTTCAGCTAAGTACTGAGTTAAAGGTTTGAATATTTATGCAATATACTTATTTCAGATTTTTTATTTTTTTCATAAATTTACAAAGTTGTGACAGTTCTGTTTTTGCTTTGTCATTATGGTGTATGGAGTGTAGGCTGATGTGGGGGGGAAAAAAGTAATTTAATGCAGTTTAACAAAGCTGCAACATAACAAAACGTGAATTGTTCAAAACGTTGAATACTTCTGCAAGGCACTATATATATATAAATATATATATATATATATATATATATATATATATATATAGTTTTTTCTTTTTTACATTTTTATTTTAATAAACAAAAACACTTTTAAATAGTTTTAATTGCAATTCTAGTTAAAAATAACAACACTGTTATGGACAGTTCCCCTCCAGCAATCAAGAATCCTTTCCCTCATTTATTCACCATCATTGGAAATATCTTCCTGCTTCAGGAACGAAGGATGATGCAGATGCATCCGTACATAATGAACATCAATGAGGATGCTCAGTTGTCTGGTGTGGTGAAGCTCTTCATTCAGGAAGGTGAGTTTGTCTTACAATAGTAACATCAGTTACATCCATTTAACAAATGCAATATATGTTTGTTTGTTTTTTTTAAATGAGAAGGTGAATGGGATATTGGTCTGGCAGACAACTCACCCAGATCGCTCTCTATCAGGGGTTTAGGGTGAGTGAAGCATGAGAAAAATTATTAGACTATATCTCAGTATATGCTAGATTTGGGTCCCAATTTAAAATTAATGTCTGAACATTTATTAAGTAATTTTTCAACAAATGTGAGCTCATATTTAGTTTTCTTATTTTCAGCATTCAGGCGAAACATGCCACTTTCTCAAACCAGCAAAGGAGAGTATCAATTACTCCTCTGTCCGGGTCAAAGGTCATTGTGAACGGAGTGCAAATATCTAAGAGGATAGAGCTGCAGCATTTGGTGTGTTTATTATGCGAATGAGCTAAATGCACTTTAATGATAAAGACATTTCTCTTCTCATCATGATGCATTTTCAAATATGAATGAGAATAATGATCTGTGTGTATTATTAAGTTAATATACCAGTTGAGTGTTAAACTGCCTTTGTCTCTTGCTGGTGAAGGATCGACTCGTCCTGGGTTCGAACAGCACTTACCTGTTCATCGGCTTCCCTTCGGAGCGCTCAGGAGAGGACTGGAGTCGTTATGATTATGATTATTTCCAATCTGAGCGGGCAGCGGCTGAGGGCTTCCACATTCAGTCTCTGTGTGACGATCAGGGCCACCGTATGTGTGCATTTAAATAGATTGAAATTTCATTTTTGATATAGTTATCTTTACGTTTGGCCTAATTTAGATGCATGCAGTGTTATTTATAAACTATTATAGTATTTAATAATATTTTCATTTTTTTCAGCTTTTATTTTTATATTTTCAAATTTCATTTTAATTTTGGTTTTAGTCATTTTGTTGTTTTTGTCATTTTTATTAGTTTGTGTTTAGCCAAGGACATTTCTAATGTTCTGAAGTTTAGGTTTTTCCTCTAATGTTTATATTTTATTTTATTTCAACTTAATTTCAATTAATGAAAATGATTTTTAATAGTTTTAGTTAACATTAACAATGCCTAGAGGGCCACACCAGCCTGACCCCAGTCTGCTGGCTGTGTTTTATGACTATATAAAGCTGATGCCCATGGTGACAGAAGCTAATCAAATGAGTAAAGAGTTAAAGAAGGTGAGTACACCAACAACACTTGTGATAATGTAAAGTTTATCAATTCATTTTTAGCTGAAAATGCCTCTTCGTATGAAATGGAGCCTAAAGGGAAGGCTAACCCAAAAATGAAAATTCTGTGATCATGTATTCATCCTCAAGTTTTAAACCTGTATGAGTTTCTTTCGTCTATTGAACTTAAAAGAAGATATTTTGTACAGTGTTGATAACCAAACAGTTACTGGTCTCCATTGACTTCCATAGTATGGAAAAATACTATAGAAGTCAATGGGGACCAGAAACTGTTTGTTTCACAAATTCTTCATAATATCTGATTTTATTTTAAACAGCAGAAAGCAATTCATACAGGTATGGAAAAACTTGAAGGTGAGCAAATGATGATGATTTTTTTGTGTGTGTGAGCTATCCGTTTAATGTATAGTTTTACCCTTAAAAAATACTAAGCTAATTTTGAAAAATAAATTTAGGCCAGTCAGATGCCAATTAGTTTAGCACTCTGATATTTCTACCTGATTCTTTTGTTTTTTAAGTGAAATAATCATTCACACACAAATACATCTGCCATTGGGCATTTCTACAATGACAGTTTTAACCAAAAACACTAATATATATAATATGCTGATATAAGTTAAAAGGCTTTCGTAGTGTAGCAAAACAAAAAAATTATGCACCTTTAAATCATAATTCTTATTTTTTCAGGGAGTTGAATTCAAATTGGAAATCAAGAACCTGGCAATGTCAGACTCAAAGGGTCATGACCTGGAGAAGGACATTGCGGTGAGAGTGACATCTGTGGAGAGCAAACAGGTGAGAAATTTGTTGACATTTGATTTAATTCCAGATACATTTTTTTGGATATGCATGACACAAAAGAGCAGCAAATAGTCTCTTTCTCAGAGTACAGAAGCAAGTAGAACTTTAAAAAGGAATGTACAGAAGTCTTCACTGCCAACCAGTGTTTGACACAGATGTCAGCTGATGTGGTTTTCCAAAATGTAATTAGATGTTTTTGAAAACATGGAGCAGTGTAATTGAATAAGAGACTAATGCAATTACAGAATCAGATGTAGAGCCGAAGCACGAGGGTGTTGATGTTATATTATCCCACAGCATGCACAAAAACGTTATGGCTCTCACCTGATATTAAAGGCATAGTTTACCCCAAAATTAAAATTTTGTCATCATTTACTCAACCTCAAGTTGTTCCAAACCTGTCTGAGTTTCTTTCTGTTGTTGAACACAAAAGAAGATATTTTGAAGAATGTTGGTAACCAAAAAGTTGCTGGTAGCCATTGACTTTCATAGCATTTTTTTTTCCATGTTATGGAAGTCAATGGCTACCAGCAACTTTTTGGTTACCAGTATTCTTCAAAATATATTCTGTGTTCAACAGAAGAAAGAAACTCACATAGGTTTGGAAGGAACTATTTTGTAGCATTTCATTTTATTGCCCTCAAGTTCACTTTTATAATACTAATCAAGTTTTTTTTTTTTTGCACTAAAAGCAGTCCTTATTTCATTTTACATGCTTATTTTCCACCCTTTCTCTGACCCTTATATTTAAACAGGCAATTTTTGCTTTTCAGACTTCTCATAACAACATGAGCTCTGTTGTGATCTAAATGTCCATGCTTTTCATCTTCTTAGGTATGGATGTGGTCCAAAGCCAAATTTGTCAACCGTAAGTTTCTGAAGGAAGAGGTGTACCAGCAGCAGGTGGTAAGAGGAGCAGGGGCAGACCGAGCGCCTCTTCCCAGGGACAGAGATTTGTTCTGGGATCCTCTGGAGCCTCTGCACCTGGACAGCGCTCACCTGTGGCTGCAGTCCCTGGCGTTCCGCATCACTCTGGAGGGGCAGGTTGAAGTGGTGGGTCCGGAAGGAACAGAGGAGGCCATACTGCAGGCACAGCTAGTGCCCTGCAGCCCAACGGGATTGTGGGTAACATTTCTGCATTCAAATGTGTTGAACTTACTAAATATTAGCAGTGCTGTGATATTTATTCATTGCAGGCCCCTGGGTGAAGAGGACATCCTTATAGACCCGTCAGAGCTGCTTGGGAAACGTCTGGACTTTCAGCTGCTTTTGGATCAGTGCTGTGGCCTACGCTGGGTTAAAGAGGCCCGTAACAGAGGCGTGCAGATCGGGTTAGTTTGAATTAGTGCTGGTAGTAGTTTGTTGAACTCTGCATGAAGTGTTTGTATGAATTTTATGAAAGCTTAATTCTGTTCTGTATTAGAAATAATACTTATGCATGTATTCAATTAAATTAAAGATTAATTTATTTATGAAAGCATAATTTATGAAAGCTTAGTTCTGTTTTATATTTAAAATAATACTGTATAATTATCATAAGGTCTTGATTATCAACCAAGACAGTTAATCAGATTAATCATCAGAATAATTTGGATCTTAGTACTCTAATGAATCAGACAAACTGCAATGCATAAATTGTCTGATTTCATTGTTATTTTAATATTATTTAGGTAGTGTTATAGTTTTTATTAATATTTAGCTTTTAATTTTAGTATTTGAGCTTATTTCAAAATGTTCATATAGTTTGTTTTCATCTAATATTTATATCTGATTTGATTTTAGCTTTATTTCAATTGAAATTTTTTTTTTTTTTAAGTTTTAGTTTACAGTAACAAAACATTGTCTGATGATTTGCATCCCTTTTGGGATTTGAAATGAAATCTTATTTGAGCTAAAGAAAGAGCTCTGTGTTCTGTAGGAAGCATCATCATCATCATCATCATCTAATAGTGTGTCCAAAATCCTGAAATCCAGATCCTTCTGATGTTGTCTTCTGTATTCTTTACTTTCCTGGAATTGTTTTACATTACGTTTTTTGATGTTGTCCCTAATATTACTGTTTTGGTCTATGCCGTTTTAAATTATGCAAGCATCGATTTCCTTGTAATGCTACTAAAGTCTAAATGAATAGCCTAGAGACTGAAGTTCAATCAAAGATTTCAACTGTGATTGACAGGTTTCAGGTGTTTGACTGTTCGCAGCCTCTCTACACTCCAGCGGTGTGGCACAACGTAAACCCGCTCTTGGATCACAGAGTCCAGTTCACTGCTCTGAGAACCTCTCAGGAACTGCTCAGCTACCTGCAGAGCAATGCCCTGGTTCTGGAGCTGTGGGGCCTGCAGGGTAAAAGGAATATTACACTACCATTCAAAAGTTTGGGGTTACTAAGATTTTTGAATGAAGTCTCACCAAGGCTGTTTACTATAGTATGAAATGTAATTTATTTCTCTGATGGTAAAGCTGAATTTTCAGCAGCCATTACTCCAGTCTTCAGTGTCTTGAGAATATGCTGATTTGGTGCTCAAGAAATATTTCTTCCTATTATCAATTTTGAAAACACTTGTGCAGTTTATTATTTTTGCAGAAACTGTGATACATTTCAGGATTCTTTTGAAAAGAACAGCATTTATCTAAAATAGAATAATGCTTTTGTAGCATTAGACATATATTTACAAAATTTTAATCAATTTAATGGGTAATTTAAAAGTATTCTTATTAATGAATTATTTTTCATTTTATTGTTATTATTTTACTGACCCTAAACTTTTGAACAGTAGTTTGTTGAGATTGAAATAAAGTCATTTGATGACAGAAAATACAAAGAAGCTGTAGAAACTGTAACAAGAATCAAACCAAACCATTTGCCTTTGAGGCATTCTTGAACTTCTCCACTAAACATGTTTGTGTTTGTAGAAAGATGTTCTGAATTAGTCTTGTGTATGGATGGAGTGAAGATTACCCAGGAGGACAGCATTATTATTGACAAGATCAGTACATCAGAACACTCGGTATATATATTGTAAATAAACACACCATGCATATAATGTTTCCAATAAATGTGAATTGTGTTTATTAAAACCCAAAATGCTGTGAATGAGCCAGGCTACAAAACCTATTCAAGTTGCATGTGTATTTATGTTTGTTTAGACTGCAGAAACTGGAGGCTCTGACCTCAGCTCATCTCTCCGAGCCCTTCCTCAGGAGTTGGAACAGCTGAGAAATGCTAACGCAGCGCTGAAGAAAGAAAACAGTGCTCTGAGAGAGCAACTCAACTCAGCCAGAAATGGTGTGTACTTTCTGTTAAGTCATGCAGGACAGTATTGGTCAGAGTGTAACACAAACTGGGGGCTCGTCCGGGATCAGAACCCTAGTTAGTGTGTATACATTTTTATGGCTTCTGGTTTAATGGTTAAATTAGTAATTAAAAAGCATGTCTGATTACTTAAACAGTTATAAACAAAAATCACATTTTTAGGGCCCTGTGAAACTAGTTTTATTTTTTTCCAAATTCTTCATTTTTCTGGATTCTGCTTTAACAGCTTAATTAAATGTTAATAATCAAAACGCACGTCTAAGCATTTGAATTTAGAAAATCATCTTTATTTAATAATTTAATTATTTTTTTTTTACAATAATAGGGCCATATGAAATATATGTACGTATTTATTTATTTTTCAAAAATTCTGTGTACGTTTTGATTTTTCTGGATTTGATTTAATACAATATATTGTATACAATCAGAAGTTTACTGATTATATTGAAAGAGCAAAGAAAAATGTGTGATATTAAAAAAATAAAGTTTCAACAGTTTTATTATTACTACTACGACTACTACTGCTACTTTAAGAAGTACATTCTGAACTAAGAATGCATACTTTTAGAAGTACATACATTTCTATCACAAAAAAACAGACTTTTATTTTGACGGGTTGTCATGAACACTTTGAGATACGTACAACATATATGAAATTTGACAAATTCCATGACATTCTGGACCACGCCATACTGTAAATTCCTTTTTATGACTGGATTCCTCAATTCTGTATGCATTTTCCATCACAGAAATCATAGGGCTCTACCTTTTGCAATTAATGTTAAAATAAGCATGAAACATTCAAGAACAAATCAGCATTTTTTCTACAAGTGGGCCACTATGTTACCTAACATGCTCAGTTTGTAACACATTATGTTATTCTCTCTCATTTCTGCCGCAGGTGTGGAAAATAACTGTCTGAGGCCCAGCTGTGATGCTGAGTTTGCTAAAGCCTTAAAAGCGTTCTACCACAGCATGACCTCTGTTAGGGGGCAACTTCAGCGGCTGCGCAGACACAAACCCAGTGTAAGTGTGCAAGCCCCAATCTATGAGCCATGCCAATCATAAGAAGTCCTTTTGGTTGTACATGCTTTGACTGTAATGTGCCTATACATCGTGCCTTTGTGTCTCCGTAGGAGGAAGCAAACCTGCTGGGTCTCAGACTCTTTGTGGATGAACATACGTATCTCTTGAAAGACTTTTCTGAACAGTTGGAACAGTGCGTCACCACTCTCAAACAGGATGTGGCTGCCATTGTACGTCGAAAGAGAGAAAAGTCTGGGATTTGGTCCTGATACGCTTATTAAATCAATCATCCTGCATGAAGTTGTACACTTATAAGACTGAATCTTGTTTAAAGGTTGACAAATTACTAGATTCATGAAAAAGACACTATAGTATTTGCAATTTTTTTTTAACTATTAATGTTCTGATCTTGACTTAGGAGTGCATTTAGAATGGGACACTACCTATTATTTTGAAACAGTTAAATGCGGTATATACTGTATGTTACTGCTTACATGTATTACTCTCAACTAAGAGAACCCTGTCAGTTGGTACATTACTATAATATTAAAGGTTAAAATTAACAAATCATTTGTATACAAATATTTATGGACATTAAATGGCTTTCCTGAGGCAAATGTACTGTGACTTACATGACATTATTGTTTACAAGTGGTTTTATTGGTGTCTTTTCAGGGTTGAAACATTAACTGTGTGGTAACATGACAGTGGGGAACCATCAGGAGGCCCTCATAGGACCTAACTATTGTAAAAATACTATTTTAAAACATTTAAATAAAATTTTCTAAAAAATGATGCCTGATGAAGGTCATGGGACCGAAATCTTGTGAGTGAATAAATGTATATTTTGATACATTTGCAAGTGCAGATACTGTGTGGATTTATTTTTTTTGTTCTAAAAAATATAAACATTATATTTATACAGCGAACACTAACCCCCGGTTTCAAAGACGAGGCTTGAGCCTAGTCCCCGACTAAAATGTAAGTCTGAGCTGTTTCAACTGAAAGAATCTTGCATTGATTGATCTTTTAATATATCAGTGCCTTTGTTTTGTCTCAAGATGCACACCAGTAATGTTTTTTAATAAGGCATGTTTCTAAAAATGTCCTCATTGAACTATGGCCTAATCCTGGCTTAGTCTGAGCCCTGTCTGTGAAACCAGGCCTAAATGTCTCTGAAATAAACCCTTTAAATCTGCCTATTGAGATTGTGTTGGAATGTGAAGGGTTAAATGAAAGGCGCCCAGCCCAGTTTCTCTTTATTAGAATTCTTCCACCCAATGCTGTCACCACTGTGATTGGTTGCTTAGCTATACAGAGAGTTAATGAGAGACTAAATTCTAATAACAGCAAAACTGAGAAGTCAGATGGGTGTGGTTTGATGTTACTAACTTCATCACAAGTTCTTTCAGCTGTGAGGAACGACTAGAGTAGCTGGTTGTTCACTATGGAAGAGCAGGTAACATTAGAGGGGACGTTGTTGCTAATTTATTATCTAACATTACGCCATTTTCAAGATGAACCTTTGATGAAAAGTTGAGTTAATTGGAAAAGGAAGCCTAATTTGGTGCAGAGCTTCTTAGAGGCATTTAAGTCCCAGCATTTACATGCCTTTTCAAGTAATTCGATAATCAATGGGTAAGTTATTTCAAGTCTGTCAGGCCTACGTGCCAATTGATTGTATTCTGGCCGTCGCTGCCACTGTTTAGTATTAAGGTTTATTCAGTCATTTTGCGTAGTTAGTGGTCAGTCTGTAAATTGACCAAATCAGCGATCATTATGCATATTTGCTGTAATTATGCACAGTAATTAGGCTACATTTTTCTGTCCGTTACATATAGGCCGCCGTGCCAATCTAATATCAGCAAATCGCAAAAATTTATTACCAGCATTGCTTGTTTTTTGGTCGCGGGTTGCTATATGCCAGGATCGCTGTTTACTGTCTATGGTGCTGAAGTGTCTGTGGCTGATTTGCTTTGAGCGCTGTCATGATGTGTCTTTAAAGGCCTACATTAAATGTTGTTGGTTTTGTGTTGTAAGAGAGTCTTTCAGGCCTTTTGCAACTTCATTGTCTCCATACTGTGCTGAAGTGCACTCCGATTTTGTGATTTGAGAGGTTAAGTCACTGTTCGTTACTGATTTTCGTGCTGTAACTAGTAGTAAAGAGGTAGAGATGATCCGTTCACATGCAGCTTGACTGAGGCGCTAGAGTGATCTGTCACGCTACATTAAAGAGTGCCAAAACGGTATTTAGTATAAACGGACTTTGTTTGGGATTTAAGAAATGGTGGTTCATCAAAATAAGAATTTGCTAAAATCAAAAATATCAATATTCTAATTATTTCATTTTTATAAACAAACAATTGCATGAATTACGACATGACATACTGCATACTCTTTCACATACTATTTAAAAAGTAGGCCGTATACAGTAAGCAAGTACTACATTTCAGTTACATAATATTAGACACAGACACACTTTGATATGTTCTTTATTTAGTTAGAAACAATCCAGAACAGCATTCTGCAATCTTTCATACAACTCACAGATTCATTGGTCTCTAAAACATTTTTGCTCTCATTTCTTGTATTAGTTTATCTATAGTTACAGGATTCACAAATATAACAACTCATGACAATGTTACAAAACTAGTTCCTTCTCTAACTCAAAACTATATTTTCGTTCAACTCTGGGTGTGCTTTTATGTTTTTAGAGATGTCTGTCATCTGTGAGAATCAGCATTTCTGTTAGTGATAAAAACAATGCAAAAAAAATGTCATTTTCAAACTGAAAGTGTGATAAAATGGAGGGATTTCAAGAGTGTTTGCTCCACACTTGTAGTGCAAATTTCTCAGCCATTTGAGAAGAGTGCATGCTAACAACCCCATCCCAGTGTACCGTGCACAAGCGAGGACACTAAACTGGAAAACAGCAACACCGTAAGGAAGCTTTAAATAGCAACAAGACTCCTCTACGCTCAAGCAAGCAAATGAATAGGTGCTTCAGAAGACTGATGTTAAAGCCAAGCCGGTTGAGCCCTGTTTAATCTCTCACTTAAAGGACGGAGAACTGAATGCCGTGTTTGTTGAGGCGGTCAATGAGGGTGGTCTTGGCGAACGTCGCTCCTGGAGTGTAAACCCCACCGCTGTGGATAATCACCCAATAATGTACATTCAGAATATGCAACTTAAAGGGACGGATCACCCAAAAATAGAACTCATATATGGACTCACGTTTTTGGAAGAGAATCTGATTCGTTCAACATGGTAAGTGCCGCTTGAACCATAGCAATTGGTGTGGCGACATATCCTGCCTCTGGAAAACACCACCAAAAAAAAAAAATGGATAAGAGAAATCTGCATTGATGGAGCTACATTAATATGAGGCAGATCTGAATATGTTACCTGGTCCTTTGACCAGAGTGCGAATCCTTCCATTGGGTTTGCCCTCACTGGGGTCTGAACCGTCAGTGTAACCCTCTCCAAGAAAGACGAAACGGAAAGAGGAGCCCTCCATCTGCAGATATCACATTTCAGTAAAGCAGATCCTAAAAAATAAAGCTGATAGCCTAGGATGAGGATAATGTGGGTATAATACCTGTTTTCTAGTAGGACCTTCTTTGGAGAAGAAGCCGAATGAGAAAAACTCTGGAAACTGCAGACAAAGTATATATTTGATTACACGAGATCCATAAATTACAATGTAGGCATCAAATGAAGTGCAATAGGTTTTTGCAATATATATACTGTAGCTTCCACAACATGATACAGTATGTTTTACCTTAATGAGGAGATTTCTGCCAAAGCTGAACTTTACAAGGAAAAAGAACATCAATCCAGCGAAGACAAGTTTGAAAACGTTGGAAATACCACCGACACCAACATACGCCCCATACTGAACCTGTAAGAAATAGAAAAATATTTATAGCAATGCAGTAATTTTGTTCAGTCTTCTTTAGTCAATGTAGATGCCAAATTTAATTTGATTTTGATGTGAATATGACACAGTCAAGTCAATATGCCTTACTGTTGTTTATCTTACTCTTGTATATCTGTTGCTCAGCCAATGAAATCTTGACAAAAAACAACCCCCCCCCCCAAATTTCCAGCAGGGGGAAACCTTCATGTTGTGTATGGTTGTTTTTTTGTTTTGTTTTTTTGGGACCCAATTTTCAGTTGCAGAACTTGCTTACTGAACTCCCTATATTTACATCCTTCACAGCTGAATTACACTGACTTATTAGAAAAGACTTGAAAAAAAAAAGTCTATGAATTTATGAATTCCTTAATATTGTTGTTTAATCAGTCAGTGTTCTCGTTTTTCTAAAACCTCATGCATTTACTGGTTCAGCTAGTTCAGTTTCAGTCCAGTTTAACTGATTCATTGTTGAGTTAAACTCTGACACTCCCATTTGTACTGTCCCCTTGCCATCTTTTTCAATAATTCTTAGTGAGTATGAGTATGTGGGGTCGTTCATTGATACTGAATGAGTGTTATTTTATGTGCTTCTGCAGTTTTTATTAGTTTGGTTTTTTATTTTGCTTTCAGTTTTGGTCATTTTAGTACTATTATAATTTATTTTATTGTAGATCTATATATACAGCTTTATTTTAAATGATTGAGTGACTTACAGGAGACTCATTGAGATCCTCAGTTAAGTAGCGCTGGGTCCTTTTCACCACTGATGGGTCAGAACCCATGAAGGGAATTGCATATTGCTGCAACTCATCACTATAAAACAGCGTACCCCTGTAGATAGAAATTCATTTTTTGTTAAATAACAGACATGAGCACGTTAACATTTGACAATATTACTAGTTTGACTATATATTCTTTTTTTTAAATGGAGCCTTGGGAAGCATAAGAGACTTCCTTCAAAACATTAAAAATTCTTAGCACTCACAAAAATGTAAAAAAATTGACCCCAAACTTATGAATAAGTAGAAAATAGTCATGAAAAACCATTATAAATGGACTTCTTGAAATACTGCAGATGAAATATAAATTCTAATGGTTGTCACACACACCTCCTTTTAATTTTAGTCCCCACCACAGGGAGAGGCTTGTGACCAAACTTCTTCCTGAGGCTGCGCAACTTGTTGCTATCGGCTAAGCCATAGATGGCCGACTGCCAGGTGCCATCATGGATGCAGCCTCCCTGTGAGCACACACCAGAATGTGGGTCAGCTGACACTTAAACACAAAGGCCTTTTAAAAACACAGACTATTTCAGTGTTTAGAGCTTTTAATACTTAGCCTTTTTAAGTTTAAAACTTAAGAGCACCAACCTCTGGCCCTGCACTCGCAGTCAAAAAGCTTTCAATGGCGGTTAGTGTCCCTGGTAATGGGGAAAAAACAAATATCATTTAATATATTAATATATGTTTTATAATATAATTGCATCACAAACATACCTTTAAACTGGTCCCTGGTATAAATGACACCCATGTCTGCAGGAATGGAGTCAAAACCACAGCTTCCCACAATGTAGATGCCCTTTTCAGCAGCCTGGTCATGGTAGTTCAGCTGCATACTCTCCAGGAACTACAGCAAACAAAATATACACAACACTCATTTCTATATTTTGGATATGCACTCAAACCAAAATGTTGCACGAGTCAACATGAAATCAAAATAGGCTGAATTTGCTTGATACACATTCGAGATCTTACAATTCATCATGTGATATAAATACATATTCTTTGTACTAACAATAACTTGAAAATTTCCTTTTCGGCTGAAGTCGCCAAGTCCTGTTTCACTCAGGAATGTCACATTATGGAAGTATTGTGAATACTTCATGTTGACTTTAATATTATTATGACCCATTATGATCAATGCCCATTTATGGTTTTATTGTAATTTTGATTGTGATCATGAAAAAAGAACAAAGAGTCAGGAAAAGCACCTGTGGTTCTCCAGAGATATCAATGCAGTGTGTTCCATTCTCCACACACGACTTGACAACAGGGTCACCAAAAAATCTATACTGTAGAAAAATATCAAAGTTCAGAATCAGTGTTATACAGACACTATTTCTTCAGCAACAATTGGGCATATTAGAATGATTTCTGAAGGCTCGTGTGATACTGAAGACTGGAATAATGATGCTGGAATTTCAAAACATTACTGTTTTTACTGTATTTTTGATCAAATTAATGCAGCCTTGCTGAGCATAAAAGCCTTACTGATCCCAAACTTTTGAACGGTAGTGTAAGTGAAAATTTGTACAATATTCTATCCAATATGTACACTATTGACTAAAAATATCTGGGGGAAAAACAATCTTTATTACTTTGTGACATGACAGTTATTAAAACAAAACAAAACAATCTAAAGCTGTAGTCACACTAGACTTTAAGCAGCTGAAATTTCCTTGAGCGTACAAAACTCTTTCGCATGAGCTTGCGTTTCCGCTCTCCCGCATTTGCATGCGCATGAATAGAAGTCAATGGAACGAAAAGTATATTGTGAACGACCCTTAATACAAGATCATCTGATGTTCACTGTACAAACGTGATTATCTTGTTTGAAGGGCAGTATTGCATAACCACATAGTCTCACACAGTTATCAGCCTGATGTCGCAAGCTGGGTAAACATTAGGGTGTTACATTGCAAAGAGTCATTTACACAACAGCCTGATGTTTTATGACATATATCATATATAAGGGATTCTGTGTGCTACAGTCTTGCATACTTACAGGCCCCACACAGCTGAGCACAATAACAGCCTGTTTGCACATGGCAGCCAATGAATCCGGTTCGCTGACATCTGCGATGAGAATATCTACCTCAGACTTCAGCTCCGGCTTACCTGAGAACAAACATTTTAAACATGACTGCTGTCACAGTATTATTTATGCAAACTGTGCTGGGTTGTGTGTCATATTTAATGCAAACTGGTGAGACTGTAAATGATTCAATGATTTGCTGCATAAATGCAAAACGGTCTAGGCCAAACTCCATGTCATAAATAATTCAGTTTGCCCACTAAGATCAGATAACTTTCACTAAAAGGAATCCTAAACAGTCCTATCTTTATTCAGTGACCCGTCTGGCTAAATAAATTCATATTGAAATCTAAATATAACTCTGAGCAAATGTTCTGCTTGAGCCCATCCATTCAAAGCTATGTGATTAAAGGCATTGAATATGTCACTGGAATATAACTTTCCATCAGCTGTTGAGGATTAATTAAACCATCCTAGAAGACCACCCTGACCAAAGAGCCTATTGTTTAAAACAATGCATGTAGATTATCAAGGCTAAACAATGCAATGTCCTACACAGAGGCATTTATTTGCCAAAGCAGAAAAGTATCAAGCATTAAAGAAAATCAGTTCACTGCCGATTGCAATGATGTGGGTCAAAGTCAAGTCCAATCTCATATAGTTGGGTCGATGCAACCCTTCTAACGCTTTCAAATCATTGCCAAGTTTGCTGCTCCTACAGTCCACAATGCTTCCTTTTGTACTTTTGCTAAAAGCATAACAAAATTTAAATGCAGATATTTTTAATAACTCATTTTAAAAGATGCAAAACATCTGTAAATATCTCTGAAGAGTAAAAAAAAAACCGCTAGAATTTGCTAATATACATTTTTTACATCTGCTGAGCATTGAGAGGTCAAATGAAAAATGTCCAAACTTTGTTTGCTAAGGTTGTGCAATGTACTTATATATTCTAATAAATATATAAGTACATTGCACAACCTTAGCAATGTACTTGTATATTTATTAGAATACTTAGCATATTAACTGTTAAAATATTAAAATACAATGCAACATATTATTAAATAATATTTTAATAATTTTGTGCTTTGGTCATTTTTTTTTTTAGTTTTACAGTTTTAATTACAGGTAGTAATTTAGTAACAGATTTTAATTTTATTGAAGTAATTTTAGTGACTTATTTCAGTTAGTTGTCAAGGCAACATTTCTATTTTTCATTTACTTTAAGTTTTTCATCTAATATTTAATTTATTTCAGCTTTATTTCAATTTACGTTTTTTTTTTTTTAAATAGTTTCATTAAGAAAAAAACCAATTATAATAACAACAGAGTCATACTAGTTTTAGGTAAATGCAAAATGAATACATATCATTCATAGACATCAAAGCATGCACTCATAAACTCAAGAATCTTTCAGATGATTTTTTTTTGTCTTGCAACATCTATTGCATTACAAAACTAGCACTGTAACCAACGTTTTGTCTAAATTCCATAGTTCCTAGTTGTGACAGCAGTTGTTACTAAAGCAATCATCAAACAAAGAATGAAAAAAGACGAATATTTCTGAAACATTTTTATGATCTTATGGAGCTAAAAAAAATAACTGTACGTTACTATGGTATTCTTGCAGAAACTAGCGTATTGAACAGTTATATCATTCAAGCAAATCTAGCATAATTCAAGGAGGCTTCACGCACTGAGAGCTCCGGCGGCCTGCTCCACAACTTTCTCCAGCTTGGTTCTGTTCCTCCCTGCCACGGCCCATTTCAGACTACCCTTGGGTCCCTCAGATGCGGTGCGGGCCACCTCCTCCACCACGAACTGCCCCGTGAAACCAGAAGCGCCAAAGATGATGATGTGGTAGGGCCTGCTGGATGAAGTGCTGAACGCCGCCATAGCGCTGCCAATCGTCTGGACTGATACTGGGAGAGACAGACTACGATCAGTGCGACAAACACCTGACAGATGAACTGCTGACTGAGTGACTCGCGTTACTTCCGTAGCGGGCGGGCTAACGCCTACAACTCAAAGTTCATTCAAGAGCGTCATCGATGTGCAGATTTGTATGCGCACCCTCTGAAATCATAAAATGAGGGAGGAAGATGATGGATGCCCAGTCGAGGATACGTTAGATAATCATACATAGATCTAGAAGTTGTTGTAACCACAAAATTGCGCAGAATCAAGAAAATATATCGAGTGTTGACCAAATAAGAATTGCGTCGATGGTACGCATACAGTGCTTCTAGAACACAACCGTGAAATATGTCACATCAGCTCGTTTTTGATTGGTCTACTCGGTTTGTAGGCGGAGCGGGTTTTGGGATAAGAAGATTCTTAGGATTACAGTATGGTATGATTTATGTTTACATGACATGGTGCATTTTTAAATGGGTTATGCTGTATACATTGTTCTAATTGATAATTTATAATATGAAATGAATATAGTTTCAAGTTTATTTGGCATATGTACAAGTTTCAGTGACCGTATGTACACTGAAATGCTTTTTGTAAGGCTAAGCAGTCTACAGTATACCAATTCTACTAGTAAAAATTAAATAAAAGAAACTATAATCCTAATAATAATAAAAAAGGCAAGCATGACGAAAATGTAAAAACAGAAATATGGAGTAATATTTACAGCAAATTCACAAAAGCATACAATACAGTCCAAAAAGTTTAAGGTAAATATAATATACACATTATTTTTTATTGTTAATATTACCTAAATTACATAATTTTATAATAATAAATATAATTTTTAGAATCAGTAAAAAATTTGTATTGTCATATCAATTTACTTTTTATTTTAATTATTAGTGTATTTTTAAACATTTATGTTGTTTACACTGTTATATGAATATAATATTAATATAAGTAAATTAATATCCACTATTTGTATTTTTAATATTATGATACATGATTGTTATATTTTGATTCCTGTTTTTGTTAGTGCAGATCTTGGTATGCAGATAAAATATTTAGTCAGTATATTCACAACCCATTTTCTTCTGTAATGCAACATATTTTGCCAGGATATTCAATGTATAAAATAGTAATTTTATAAAAAAAAATAATATTAATGGATTTTTTAAAATATAGATTTAATGATTAACTCAGTCCCTAATACATAACAAAACCCAGCTTTTGAACTTCTGTCAGATGATACAGAGACTCATCAATCCCAACAATAAGATTTATTCACCAGGTATTTTTGGTCAAAGACATCTCATTGCATTTTCCTTCGAAATTTTCCCCAGAGACAATAACTAAACCGTTTTTAACCATACAGTTAGGAAATACAGCAATCATCACATGATATATATACTAAATCAAAATCAAGTAAAACAAATAAGTTCCAAAGTCTCAAATTGTCTCTGTACAGACAGTAAAAGAGTGCATGCACCAGAACGTGTGATTTTAAAAGACTTTGTTTGCATTAAATAAATACTGAAAACTCGCACAATAAAGACATTCAATGGTCATCTGAACCAGCCAGACAACATACAAATAAAAAACAAAGAACACAAACTTTTACAGTTCTCGCCAAGTACGATCATGCACTTGAGCAGAGCACAGCAAACTGACATCTATGTGGTAAATCTACATGTTAATTTAACTTCATTTACTGCAGACTTATGTTGACATTACCATAGTAAGACTGTGCTTCAGAAGGAAACATATTAAAGAAGTTCAAGACACAGATTCGGTAGAATAAACACAGGATGCACTTATGATAACAATAACCAAATAAGAATAAATGTGACTTATTTAACACAGGAGGTCATGGTTTTATAACAAAAAGAAAACAGATTGAAACATCATGATTACAATAACTGTTAAGATTATTAACAAGAGACATGCCTGAGCAAATGATATTAAAATCATATGACATTCTCGTTCTAGTACCAGTTTCATCTTAACTTCCATTGCTAAATACAGTTATAGACTGGAGGCCTGGTTTAGAGGAAAACTAATCCTGGTTAGCATAGTTACCAGTTCATTTCTGTGGGGGAAAATTATAGATTTAATAGATTTAACTTTTTTTACTTACACACACACACACACACACACACACACAAAGTGTGTTATTTATATAAATACTTTAAATATATATATTTTATATAAAAATATCAAATATAATATATACACACTAATAAATATCTGAAGTAATTTATTTTAAAATTATTTTATTTTTAATGTTTTTTTTAAAGAAGTCTCTTCAATAATTGTCTTCTATTTGAATATATTTTAAAATGTAATATATTCCTGTGATCAATTAATATTATCATTATCATCAATATTTAAAACAGTTGAGTAATTTTTTTTTTTTTTTCAGGATTCTTTGATGAATAGAAAGATCCAAAGACAAGCATTTATCTGAAGTAAAAAGCTTTTATAATATTATACACCATACCATTCAAAAGATTGGAGTCAGTATAATTTTTTTTATTTTTTATTTTTTGGGGAAGAAATTATAAAAATTAATACCTTTTTATTTAGCAAGGATGCTTTAAATAGATCAAAAGTGATAATAAAGACATTTATAATGTTACAAAAGATTTCTATTTCAGATAAATGCTGTTCTTCTGAACCTTCTATTTATCAAAGAAACCTGAAAAAATCTACTTGGCTGTTTTCAACATGTTTTTTGAGCAGCAAATCAGAATATTAGAATGATTTCTGAAGGATCATGTGACTGGAGTAATGATGCTAAAAATTCAGCTTTGAAATCACAGGAATAAATTACATTTTAAAATATATTAATATAGAAAACAGTTATTTTAAATAGTAAAAATATTTCAAAATTTTACTGTTTTTGCTGTACCTTGGATCAAATAAATGCAGGCTTGGTGAGCAGAAGAGACTTCTTTAAAACACTTTTGACACATAATATTTTACCATATAATAACAGTAAAATACATCAAAGTAAATTCAGTCTGATGGAAGGTGTACGACACTGTCAACTATAATTTTTCAGTATCAGACAGAATCTACTGGAAAATATTTTTTTCCTATATTAATAAATAGGTAACTATATTAACCGGGATTAGCCTCTTTGCTGACTGTATCTATGTATCTATATCTATAGTTCCTCAATATACATGTATTGCTTTCCTGTCCCTATAAACATTTCTCCACAAGTCCATCCAAGCCCACCACAGGAAAATGCTACATCCAGGCTACAGATGATTATGTCCATTATAATATCTTAAGTACCATGATGGTCATTCACGTTTCCAATGAATAAAAGACAAAACTCTGTCAACCAAGTATTAAGATTTAGATTTAAGACTCTAAAAATGAAGTCTGTTCATATGAGGTTCAGTTGATGGCAGTAAACAGTGGGCTACTTGAGTCAAAACTGGCCAAAGTGGTTTGCTGTGCCTTCCAGGGTCCGGAAGTCCCCTTTAGGACCTGACAGACAGGCTCGTTTGGGCTTCATCCGTGACAGCGTGACCCAGCAAAGACCTATATATGAGGATATCTCAGCATTAAAGATCACGGAGGCTACCGAGAAGAAGAAACGGAGGAGAAAACGAGTCGTCCCGTCCTGCTATGAGCTCGGGGACAGCCAGTGTTTGAGCTCATCCATGCCCCTCTGCACCCGTCCGATGTAGAAGTCCATGTTATGGGAAAAGTCTGTGCACACACTGGATTGGGCGTCTCCAAAAGTGCAGTAGAGCGCAGTCCCGCCCACACTGATCACCACAGTAGCCAAGCACAACAAGAGGAGGAGCAGCCAGGAGTCTCCGCCCACCTCATCTGCATATTGGATATAAGCAAATCAGTACAGAATCAGAACAAGAGCAGTCTGAATACTGCAAAAGTGAGATTTTAGAAGACAATAGCGGCTCTCACCGTGGTCCAGGCCCTCGTCAGGCTCTCGGAAACGGACTTTTCGTTTAGAGACGGGTTTAGGGGCGGCAGGGACAGAGCTGTTGGGTCCTTCCAGAGAGACTCTTCTCTTCAAGATGGACACAAGACCAGCAGCTGGAGTGATCTGAAACACATTAGGGCAGGTTATTAAGAGATTTCTGGATTCACAGGCTCTAAATATCTCCAAAAATTAGGAAAAGCTCTGCATTAACATACTCTACCCACTAGATGTCACTATGAGCTGAGTGGGCAGGGAACTTATTGCTTAAGCACATATGTAAGAACCAGCCTGTTTCTTATTTTGGCTGCCTGGATGTAGGGTTCAATATGTAGTGTTTTACTAAATTACTTATCTATCTATCTATCTATCTATCTATCTATCTATCTATCTATCTATCTATCTATCTATCATCTACTTAACCTACATGCAGATCTACATTTGAGATTTAATATTTACTTTAATTTGCTAGTTAATATGCATATAAGAGAGAAAAAGAGAATATAAAAGAGAATTTAAAAAAAAGTTTATGTAAATCAGGGTTATTATAGTTAACTATAACTAAAACCATAAAACCATTTTCATTAAAATAATCAACAGAAATAAAATCCATTAAACCTAATTTATTTCAGAGAACTGACAAGGCAACATGTTTCATTTATACTCATTTCTCATTTGCATAATTACATACAAAATATCTCATTTACATACATACAAAATAACTAAAAATAAATCTGAAATAAATTAATTAAACTATATAGACATGAAAATGTAAATTATATAAAAAATATTTAAAATGTATAAAATATTAACAAAAACTATAATTGCATCTCCATTTATACTAAAATAATACTTTTTACTAAAAAAAAAAAAAAAAAAAAAAAAAAAAAGAAACATGCATTTAACATTCTTCACCCTGGGGGCATCCAGGGAGCATTTAGAAAAACAAAACGCAAAATTTCAAGCTGTTCTCTCTTTATATACAAAAATAATTAGTCAAACAAAAATTTATTCAGACACCTTCAAAATTTCTCACATTTTCTCACAGAGTTTATTTGTTATAGTTTAAAAAATTAAAGGTATGTAACAAAACATGGTCAGGTCAAAGTGTCAAATCAAAAATTTTTCCCAAATTTGTATCAGTTTTACTGGTAGTCCACTATATGAGAAATTTTTGGGCATAATATGTCAGTTTATTTTATTTTGCTATCCTCACTTACATAAATGAGCTATAGAGTCCTGCACCCACTAGTAAAAAAATATCAAAATTATATCTGGTGTCTGAACAGTTTTTGGTTTGACTGTATATATCAGAATCATTATTTGAATATTCTGAATGGAATAAAAAAAATACTAAATACTAATACTAAAGTGCTGCTGTAAAAAAAAAAAAAACGCAAAATAGCTCATAATAAATCTGTATTATCTTGAGTAAGCATGTTTAATAATACATATTCTTTACTATTCAGCAAAGAGCTGGAATCCATTTGCCCAGCACTTCTGCTGAATTGGGTTTACCCCTCTTCATAAATTATGTATATGAGAATGACAGTACTGGAGACGGTCAGGAAAGGGAGTCAGTCATGTTACATCACCAGCCACGAGGAATGGAAAAGGTCACAGAGAGGTCAAACTGCTAAAGACCAATCAGCACTGAGAATGAGTGGATATTGTGAAGAGCTGCCCTCTGACCAATCAATACTGAATCCCATGAATAAATCTGAATATTAATTACGTGATTGAGGCTGCATAGTGTCATTGTTAACTTCAACTATAAGTAAAACAATTAAAAATGTTTTTGAATTGATATAAGCTGAAAATATTAATGAATGGAAAAACTTACAAATTAGAAAAAGAAATTATGAAATAAAATGTGTAAACTGAAGTACTAAATATACTAAAACTGAAAATAAAAATAAATAGAAATATAAAAAAAATATTTTTTTTATGTGCTTTTGTAAATTTTATTAAAACTTAAACTAAAATTAAAAATAAATCCAGACAGTCACTAAGCAAGCAATAAATGAAAGAAAAATCACTTAAAATTAATTAAGAGAGGAATAACTTTATATCTACAACATTAGATTGTGCTCTTATTAAGACTCATTTTTAAAAAAAGTAGCAGGACTGTTTTTCACTAAAACCCTTGGTGTCCACTTATTTGACCCTGAGATCTTTCCATATTTGGCAAGATCTGTCTCAATGAAAACAAATTTTCAAGCACTGCAATTATAGTTCTCTATTTTTGCTCCATCATAGCGGTTACATTTGTCAGAAGAGACTGAAGCCAAATGTTTTTCAAAACCTGTAGAATGGCTCAATTCCACAAAGATTTTAAAGCAGGAGAGCAGACCACACTGCACCACTAAACACTGCATAAAATGTCCAAAATAAAACCACTAAAGCAATAAGGCACACGAGGGTGTGTTTCTATCATGGACAGAGTGTGTCAAATCACCTATGTAGATCTCTAATCAGATTTTAGCGACAGAACTGTTTCATTAAAAGGCTTAAATACATTGTTCCTAATTTTATTTGAGGAATATATGTTCCCATGTGCTCCTGAAGACCAGCAACAGCACAACAGTCCAATTAACTAGATGTTAAACTCTGTCATAAGTCTGTCATAAAAGAACTCCTTTTAGGTAGTGCAAAGGCATAAGCAGCGTGGCAAATTAATAGGACTAAAAACACAGGCATTAATCACTTGAGTAAATGACACTTGTGAAATTAGACTTCAAAACGTACCACAATGTGGTGAGCTGATCACGAAGTGGACCATTAACAGTGAGCAGTCAACATAACAGCCCAGAAATAACACATGCTTATCATCGCTAATGAAAGTTTCCAGCTCCTCAAATGCACTCTGATGACGCTCTTATATAGAAAAACATCACGTTTGATGAGTGCGGACATAAAGTCAGTCGAGTAATGCTTGCTCTCTCTGTGGTCATTTAGCATTATTAGCCACAAAAGGCCACAGTATCTCCATCACTGACCAGACATGGAAGACATGATTCTGCACACATCTAAAAAACATCGGCTCAGCAGTAGAGCTTCAGAATAAATCCACTTCCACTGCTGCGTCATTAATTAGTGAATGAACAGATACAGCAGAGATACTTGGAATTAAAGATAGAATGAACAGCTATTTGATCTGCTTGGTCAATGGATTGAAATCATCAGTTTAATCAGTAGACTGATATAGGTTGATACACCACTACTAGTCAAAAGTTTTTGAACAGTAAGTTTTTTTAATGGTTTTTAAAGAAGTCTCCTCTGCTCACCAAGCCTGCATTTATTTGATGCAAAAACAGTAAAATTTTGAATTTTTTTTACTATTTAAAATAATAGTTTTCTATCTGAATATATTTTAAAATGTAATTTATTCCTGTGATTTCAAATCAGCATATTAGAATGATTTCTGAAGGAAGATGTGACACTGAAGACTGGAGTAATATTGCTGAAAATTCAGCTTTGCCATCACAGGAATAAATTACATTTTAAAATACGTATATTAAAGTAGAAAACCATCACAACAGATCTCAACAGTGCTGACAGCATATTATATTCTGGCAGTGCTGTGTACTTGTTCTGGCATTGAGTCTACTATAAATGAACCTGTGAATAATGAGTATATGAATATTGCATGTTATAATACACACGCGTTTTGAATTTGGTTTTCTAGGTCAGTAGGTTCTGTCTGGTTAAAAAGCATTAAAATTAGGTCCTACTGAGCACAACTTTAGTCTGCACACATACTGTTTTCGCAGTATGTTTTCAACCTTTCCAAGTAAAGGAAATGCTTATACAAATGTTCAAAAGTCAAACCATTTTAACTAACTCAACAGACTTGATGGCTGAAGGTCATAATTCACGTGTATGCTGATAAACACCATCATTGTTGAGTCACAACTCTCATGCAACATCTATTCTGGCACACAAAAGAGGAAGAAGATATTTTGAGAGATGTCTCGTTGTTTTTTTTGTCCATACAATTAAAGTCAATGCAGGGACCACAACATTGTTCAGAATAACTTCTTTTGTCTTCCACAGGATAAAGAAATTCATACAGGTTTGGAATGACATGTCAGTTAGTAAATAATGAGAGAATTGTGTTTGTTTTTTTGTTTTTTTTTTCCTGAAAAGATGCATTAAATAAATAAAACTAAGAATAAAGACATTTATAATGTCACAAGGTTTATATTTTAAATAAATGCATAATAAATGCTCTTGAACTTTTTATTTATCAAAGAATTCTGGAAAAAAAGTTCCACTGCTACCACAAAAATATTAAGCGACAACTCTGTTTTTTTTTAACATTATTATTATTATTAATAATAATAATAATAATAATAATAATAACAATAATTTTTTCTCGAGCAGCAAATCAGCATATTAGAATGATTTCTGAAGGATCATGTGACACTGAAGACTGGAGTAATGATGCTGAAAATTCAGCTTTGCATCACAGGAATAAATTACATTTAAAAGTATACTCTAATAGAAAACAGTTATTTTAAATTGTAACAATATTACACAATTACAAATTGTAGCTTTGTTGAGCATAAGAGGCTTTTTTCAAAAAATTTTACCGACCTCAAACGTTTGAATGGTAGTTTTATATCGACAGCACTAAACTTGCACAAGATGCCAGACTATACACTAGTCCTGAAATCAAGATCCCCCGCCAAAGAAACGGCACATCACATGTTTGGGAACAGAGCACAAAAGCGTTTAAGACAGGATATTGGCTTCATGAAAGCCTGTATTGTGCTGGCAGAGATCAGTGGTCCAGATTCCATTGTTGATTGTCTCATTGAGGGTGGAAGTGTCATTATTACATCATCACACACGGCTGCCTGTTACAATCATTCAGCTCTTGACATTCAGGGGAAAGGTCACCCTTCAGGTCATCCAGCTCTCCAAATCAGTGCTAAGATTCCGACATCTATTATTTATGCTCTTATCAGACGCCTTTTCACCACAGTAACTTAAAGAAATAAGAGGTAATTACCAAACCGGGAGCTGAGATCATACAAGCTGAGCAAAGAACACCAAGGAAATAACGCAAAACTACATCACGCTTCTACACACGGTTGCCATAGACGAGTCCCTAATGATGAGTTCTGGGTTCATTACAAGTTAAAGGGATAGTTCACCCAAAAAATGATTTCTGTCATCGTTTCTTTCCGTTCTTTCTTCTGTGGAACATAAAAGAAGATATTTTGAAGAATGGGTTTATTTGTCAATGTCAATGGTCTCCAAAAAAGTTTAGTTACCGACATTCTTCAAAATATTTTCTTTTATGTCATTTAGGTTTGGAACAACATGAAGGGTGAGTAAATGATGACAGAATTAAATTATTTTTGGAGTGAACTATACCATTAAGAACCATTGAAACACACTGTCAGTTACCACAGACAATTCTGACTCCCCCAGTTTTTCTAGATGGGACATAAATATGTTTATTTTACAATTACATGAATCTGTTATTAACAATTATTTTATGTTTAATCAAATCACACAGTTGCATTACTTTATAGTATTTATAATAATAATTTCTCAGTTGGTAAAGATGAGACAAGATGAGGGTTTCAAACAATGTGATGCTTGAACCACTGCAAGACCACTTATTTCAATTCTTTTGTGCAAAAATAAGTTCCTTTGAGATGTTATTAGCTGCAACATTGTCTTTTTAGCATTGGGACTACCGTTGTAGTTGGAAAGCGATATAAAGAGGGTTCCCTTTCTGGTAACCTTAACATGTGAAAGTTACCAGGGTTGAAATAAGGACTGATAATATTGCATAGACAAGGTTTGCAATCTGTTCTGTCTCAGAAATCAACATTATTGTTGTTTAACTTGAATTGAACCTGGAATATTCCTTTAAGCCAATAACTATAGCAGCTGTAGAGGTGATGCAAGATCACTGGATGTTCTCATAGTGATGCTAGCAGCTTCTAAATCTAGAAAAAGGAAATTAAGTTCCACAGTAGACTACTTTAAAAGGTGATGTGTGCATTTTTTCCTGTGTTAATACACTTTCTCTTATCCCATCTTACAATCTTTCTGTTGATTAAATTTTGTGACGCTAATGGCACAGAGTCACACTTTCCCTCAGATATCTCTCAAATTTGCATACCACTCACAATACATGCAGAATATTAAGCATCACCAATCACCAATCAGAAAAAGCTTAGCAAATTGCTTAAGGGCCTAATTAGAAAGACTTTTAAAACTAATCTGATTAGAAATCAAACTAATTCTCAAAACAAAGCCATGCCAAGCACAAAACGACAAATAAGCCTCTTTGTAAACTGAGTGAAAATCTGTCACCCACCTCTTCCACCTGTATGCGTTTGGCCATGTCATCCAGCACGGACACATTCATGATATCCAGCGACTCCACCCCGTTCCCGTTCTCCTCGAGCTCCAACTCGGCCGTTTTCTCAGGAGCTTCCTGCTCCAGAGGCACCTGATCTGCTCCTCCTTCCTCCAGCTTCAAAGCCTCCTCTACCTCCCCTCCATCTTCCTGTTTAGTGTGTGGGATGGGCTCCTCCACATCCTGCCCCGTATCCACAGTGTCCCCCGTTCCCTCCAGCACTCCGTCAGTGTCCGTCTGAGGTGGCTGGGCCTCCACGTTGCCTGGTTGAGCAGCGTCCATTGGTGCTGCATCCCTTACGCTCTCCTCTTCTGCTCCTGCATCCTCACAGGCTGGAGAGGAGGAGCTGTCTGTCACTGCTGAGGAGGAGGAGGAGGGGTCATGCTGCTGTTCGCTCTGGTGGGATTGTGGGGCGGTGCTGCTACTATCTTCATGCTGGATGACTTCCTGTTGTGCCTCAGATGTACTCTGATCCTCCATAACCTTCCCTGTTTTAGATTGAGAGAGAGAGAAGACAGTTTATATGAAACTAATGAAACATTTTTGGGAGTCAAAGGTTCAGAATGGAATACTAGCATACTGCAAAAGGCTTTTTGTTAAACATGAAACATTCCAAACAAAACATTTGACAACATTGTCACTTTATGTTTAATTCAGCAAGTGTGTACAAATTTCTCAAATTAGGAAAAATATAATTTATTACAAATATTTAATTGTAATAAAAATACATTTTATTTTAGGTTTAAAATATGTAATATAATTATATTGTTAATATTAATTGTGAAAAATATTAAAAATTATTTGTGTAATATATATTTATAATTAATAAAACAAGTTATATATTTTTATAATAATTACTATATAATACATGATAATTATTAATTACATATAAAAATGAAAACATTTAAAAATAAACTAATTGCATTTCAAATAACTTAGATTTTGTTATATTAGTGCTGTCAAGCGATTAATCGCATCCAAAATAAGTTAATAAATATAAATGTGTGTGTGTGTATATATGTATGTGTGTGTGTATGTGTGTATATATATATATATATATATATATATATATATATATATATATATATATATATATATATATATATATGAATAACAAAAAAAGTATATACAAATAAGTATATATAAATATATATGTGTGTGTGTGTACTGTGTATATTTATTACGTGTGTATATATAAATACACAGATACAGTATGTATTTTTACAATATTTACATGTGTATTTATATTCATATAACTGATATCATATATATATTTAATAAATAAACATAACATATTTTTCTTAAATATATACATGCATGTGTGTATTTATATATACATAATACATATACACGGTACACCCACATATTATGTAAACAAAAACATTTATTTTGGATGTGATTAATCAGTTTTCTTTAAAATATAATAACTTTATTTTAAATTAAAAAAAAATCTGTTAATTTTTAAATTAATTATAAATTAATAAATAAATCATTATTTAACCCAAAATAAATAAATAATAAATACATTTAAAAATAAAATATGAAACAGTGAATTTTTAAAAAACGGTCGCACTTACATTTTTAATTTTTGCCCAAGCCTAATACGTGCTGCAAAACTAGCATGAATAATATGTTGGCATGCTATTCTAAACTAAACACCCCCAATGTCCCTCACCCCCCTGCTTGCACTATATTGATTTCTTTGCATTGAATGACCACGTGGTCATTTGACCATTAGACCCTTGTGTAAAACAGAACAGATCGATGACAGACGATCAATCACTATTGATGCATTGTGGCCCTGTTGCCTGAAGCCCTGTGGCTCAATAATGCAGGACTCCACTGTTGACTGTTCTCTGCTCCCTCTGCGGTCACAAACGCACGCCGAGTGCTGTGCTGCTCAGAGACAGGATCTAAGTGATGACAGCTCGCTGTCAGAGCTCAGAAAAAGACACACGACAACCAGTGCTGGGCCTCATACAGTCTGACGCTCAGTTTCTAAAAACTACACTCTGTCTTCCTACAGTTTACCACTCATTTTCTAGAAAAAAATAAAATGAAATATATATATGTATATATACACATATATACACACACACACACAGGTGCATCTCAAAAATATATATTTTAGATTCATTCCATGTAAAGTAAAACATTTCAAAAGTTTTTTTGAATCTTGATGATTAGAGCTTACAGCTCATGAAAGTCAAAAATCCAGTATCTAAAAATATTAGAATATTTCCTAAGATCAATCAAAAAAAGAATTTGCAAAACAGAAAAGTTCAAGTTCTTATGTAGTATGTTCATTTATGCACTCAATACTTGGTCGGGACTCCTTTAGCACAAAAATTCCAGCATCAGTGAGGTGTGGCATCTGAATCAAATGATTCGCGATACGCGATCCGATTGGAGTGCTTCTATCAAATAAATTAATTAAAATAATAAATTCATAAATATTAAAATAAATACAATGAAAGTTAAATACATTAAGAAAATTTTATTTAACATTTTAAAAATAAAAATAAAAATAAAATAAGTTTCCAGCCTGGAAATCACATATTTTAAAATTTGCTAATATGGAGATTCTATAACCAAATTAACCTGTAGCATGTATATTTTAGACTAAGGTTTTAATGTTTTATTTTTTTTTAAACCAAATGAAATTTTATAACACAGGCTATAATTGCTATAAATAAATGATATAATCTGTATTGGCCTAAATATTCTTTCTCAGTGCATGCCTAACAAAAAGTTTATTATCTTTAGAATGACTTTTTGATAAATTAAAACACATCAGACAATCAGAAACCACAGTTCAAGCCAGCCTCAAATGCACAGTTATGTCTAACAGAGGGCATGATATTATGATGGACTTTTGGATCAGAATTCTGCATGAACAAGCAGTACGAGTGAACGCAATCAATCTCTAAAGTATGTGTCTGGGAGAGTACCGGCGCAGGGCGAGATGCACCTGCTGCAGGAGTCCCAGCCAAGCAGAAAGCCTGCTCAACACACTCCAGAACAGGTGGCTGGGCAGAGGCTGCTGCAGAGGGAGAATATGTGTGTGTGTGTGTGTGTGTGTGAGTATGTGGTGCTGCCATGCCTGGCATGTAAAAGTGAAACCGGGTGAGGGAACTCAATGCGAGTAACACAGTGTTCAGGTAACATACCCCAGCAGCACATCAGCTGCGAGAGCTGGTGAGAAAGAGAGTCTCATCAATAAGGCATGATCTGGAGGGACAGGAGGGAACTCTAACTCTGTGTGTGTGTGTGTGTGTGTGTGTATACTTGAAGAAGGGGACATGGGGTTTGCCTCGTCCACAGATGATGCAAGAATGTTTCTCCTAAGGAAGCTTTAGGGTCTAATCTACTAAACCGACAGTAGACTAGGTGTAAACAACTCATAATAAAAGAGAAAATTAAAACTGATCCTATTTACGTACTTGATGAATAAGTAGTTTTATTTGCCATGATTCAATACAAAATTACTTTTGAAAACATTTCTCCAACTCTGAAAACAACTTTCTGATGATGTAACCATAGTGAGAACAACATTTATCATTAATATCACTGCTTAATTGTTATTTACTGACATTTTCATTCAATAAAATCTGCTGATTTGCAAAAAACCTTAAAGGCCTTATCAGATGCTGAGTTCAAATTAATTAATGAAATAAATAAATACAAAATTCCATGTTTTCTCTCAAATTAGGAATTAAGAATTTTTTTAAATTGTATGTATACACACACACACACACACACACATACATATATATATATATATATATATATATATATATATATATATACGGGTCAAAGACGTAAAGATGTCCTCATCAAAAGAAATTTACAAAAATGATTTTATGTCCATAGAAAGCACACTTTTAAGGTTTAAAATGTTTTTGGAGAATAAAATTTCAAAATTTGGTCGAAATAATTTTCAACCAAATTATAATAAACATTGTCATTCAGTGTAACACAATATTTATGTAAAAAATCATACAACATGCTTATTTTGACTTGTATATATTAAAATATATAAAAGAATAAGGGAGCATATTAAATTTTATTGTGTTTTAATTAGTAAAAAATTCTTACTGACAAATGGGCAAAACCTAGGATAGTGGCAAATTTTAAAAATGTAAAATTACAACTAATTAGTATCCGGGGTGAAAGTAATTAGTCTTTTAATATGTCATAAATTCCAGCTTATCACATTGAAGTAAAACAACTGAAAGTGGGAGAAAACTTCATGACAAGAAAATAAATGTTTTCTCCAATGCATGTTATTACAATTATTGGCACCCACAAATTCTTATGGTTAAATATCTCTGAAGTATATCCCATTCATATTTACATTTTTTTAGCATACCAGGGAGACTAGGAGCATGAAATTGCCCAGCTATGACTTCCTGTTCCAAAGGATTATAAATATAAAGAAAACAAAGGCCAAATTTCCTTAATCATCCATCACAAGGAGTAAAACCAAACAATAAAGTTCTGATGTGTGGAGCTTCACAAAATAGAAAGTTGCTGTAAGACAAAAGCTACAGCATTGAAAATCCACATTTCCACCATCAGGGCAATAATCAAGAGGTTCCAGTCAACTAAAGATGTTACATGTCTGCCTGGAAGAGGACGTGTGTCCATATTGTCCTGAGGAGGAGAGTTTGAGTGGCCAAAGATTCTCCAAGGATCACAGCTAGAGAATTGCAGAGATTAGTTGAGTTTTGGAGTCAGAAAGCCTAAAAAATATATATATATCAAATAGCCCCTATATCACCACATATTGCTCAGGAGGGTTTCAAGAAAAATTCTCCTTGCTCATCCAAAAACAAAATCCAACATGTTCAGTTGTCAGACACGACTGGAACTTCAAATGACACTGGCTTCTATGGTCAGATGAAACTAAAAAAAAAAAAGAGCTTTTTGGCAGCAAACCCATAGATGGGTTTAGTACAAACAGGGATAAAAAGTACCCCATGCCCACGGTTAAATATACTGCTGGATCTTTAATGTTGTTGGCCTGTTTTTCTGCCGGAGGTCCTGGACATCGCGTTCAGATGCATGCCATCATGGATTCTCTCAAATATCAACAGATAAAAAATCTAAAGCTGACTGACTCTGTTAGAAATCTTATAATGGTCTGTGGTTGGTTCTTCTATCAGCACAATAATCCAAAACAAACATCAAAATCAACACAAAAATGGATCACTGAGCACAAAATGAAGCTTTTGCCATGGCTGTCCCAGTCCTCTGACCGACCTGAACCCTATAGAAAATGAGTGAGGTGAACTAAAAAGGAGAAGCACCAACATGGAGCTGTGAATAAAAAGGATCTGGAAAGATTCTGTATGAAGGAATGGTCTCTGATCTCTTATCAGGTGTTCTCCAAACTCTTCAGGCATTACAGGTGAAAACTCAGGGCTGCTATCTTGGGAAAAGGACATTGCAATAATTGGGTGCCAATAATTGTGAGTAATGAACTAGAGAAAGTATTTATTTCACAATGCAGTTTTCTCTCCCACTTTCAATTGTTTTACTTCAATGATAGGTTAGAATTTTATGAATTTTTTGAATGAAAGATCAAAAGGATAAACAATGCAGATTTATTTTTACAGCCACCTTTGCTCATATTTACCAAGGGTGCCAATATTAGTGGAGGGCACTGTACATACATAAACACACATCATAATATAGTAACTAGTAAGATTCCTTATTATATTTTCAATAATTAGCCTGTTAAATTGAAATAAAAAAGCCCTAATAAATACATCTAGTACACAAAGTATCAAATCCAAGATGAAGTGTTTTCCTGTAGTTGATGGTCTATTTTAGGTGGTCTGGCCTGTCATTGGAGAAATAAACTCACCTGAGCTGCATGAAAGCTCTTGCGTGTTGAGGTTTTGCTCTCCTCCCTGTGTTTCTCTGATCACACTGTTCCTTTGCACTTTGGACAGCTCGCACTACGAACGCACACAGACAACACTGACGTTCACCCTCTGGTCTTTAAACATGGATTTTTCTTCTTCTCTTTTTACAGTTACACAGATATAGACACGCCTTTCCAAAAGTAAGCATCAAAGAGGCTGTCTTACCTTTTCAACACTCCACGCAGGTCTGAAAAAAGACGAGAAACAGTGAAGTGTCAGTCAAAATCATCTTAAGGAGCTGTAGTATCTGTATTTTTTTTTTTTTCTCGCTTCATCTCTCTCGTAGCGGGACGACGTGCATAAAAGGGGACGCAAATCTAACGTCGCTCCGCTCAGCGGGAATCTAATATTAGCGCGGCACATTTCCCATACTGAAACTCTAGCGGTTGTCTCAAATTCCTGAAAGCACAGCAATGGGCCATATGCTTAAACCATTACAGGACTGCAAACTGCAGCCAGAGTGCAGAAATGAGACACAGACAAGCTAAATTTAGGAGGGGAAAGAGAGAAGCTCAGGTGTGGCTGCCGGTGAAAGTGTCTGGCCCAGAGGAACGGGACAGAAAGGCACAGCTTTTACCCCGTACTTACAAATTGTGTAGTGGCTCGAAAGGTTAAACATTTACTTCTACTCCATTTACAGCGCTGCTAAAATATTTTTACAGAGATCAAGCTTCGTAGGACAACTTATCTAGGAGAATATACATTATAAAGAGTGGAGAAAAATACTTAGAAACATTTTTAGGAAAGCAAAAACTTTATAAAATAAAATATCATTGACCCAATCTGTGTGGCTGAAGTAATGTAGTGTGGAACAAAATAAAATATCAAATGTAAAATATAAATAAATAAAAAATATATATAGTTGACCTCACCTGTGTAGCTGATCTATTGTAGAATGCAATAAAGTAATGATTTAAAAAAAATTAAAAATTGCAGAGAGCAAGAAAATAAATTAATGAATAAAAAAGTAAATCAATAAAATTGTTGATTTGAAGTGTGCAATGAAAAAAATACAAACAAATAAATAAATAAATCAACAAATCAATAAAAAATAATAATAAAACAGAATAAAATAAAATATTGTTGACCTGATCTGTGTGGCTGATCTATTGTAAAGTGCAGTAAAACAAAAAGAATAAAAAATACAATTGTTGACCTTATCTGTGTGGCTAAACTAATGTAGCATGCAAAAAAAAAAAAAAAAGGAAAAAAGATGTATAATAATTTTTTAAATAATTATCATTCATTTATTTTATTTATTTATTTATTTATTTATAACAAATAAATAAATATATATAATATAAAATTAAATACAAAATATAAAATTAAATTATTGTTGACTTAATCTGTGTGGCTAACCTACACCTATTGTAAAGTGTAATAAAATAAAATAAAATAATTTCTAAATAAAAAAAAAAAGGTGAATTCAAAATAAAATTAATTAAAATAGTGTTTACCTGATCTGTGTGGCTTAACTAATGAAGCATGCCAAAAAATAAAAAAATAAACAAAGTTGACCTGATCTGTGTGACAGATCTAATGTAGCATTCATGTGCAGCGTGCACTCACTGTCTGTGCGTTCTGCAGATGTGTCTCAGTTTCTCCAGGTGTACAGCATCCAGGTCACTGTCTCTGTCTTCTTGACCATCCTGACACTGGCCAACCAAACTCCATCTCCTCTCTGATCACAGAAAGACAAGGTTAAAAGGTGTTCAATCAAGAACCACCTCTGGGTAACAGTTTACCAGAATCCACTTACCCCACTGCTGCTGTAGGGCGGCGAGGTTGGACAGCAGACGTTCGTGATAGAGTCTCTCTAACTGTATGAACCTGACTGCACTCTCATCTGAAAAATGCTCTGGTTAAGGAAAATCTACAGGAAGCAGGAAACCCCAAAGCACCAATGCACTTTACAACACCGAAACTAAAGAATGCCACAGTGAAATACCATCATATAAGACAATAACTGGCTGCAGTAATGCACTGAATGTAATACAATAAACAGCATTATGTCCATAAACATTGCAAGCATCCCTGATTCTGTTACAAAAACAAACGCAATGGGGTATAAAATAGGAGCTATAATGGAACAAGGCTGTTTGAACACACCATTACACTGTATTATATACTTGAAAAAACAATAATATTAAGGATACAGTCCTCCTCACGCATATATGACTCTGCAATCTGTAAAGAAGAGAGTTTAGCCTGCAGTTATTATGCATTACATTACACAATGAAAATCATTATTAGGTAACACTGTACAATAACTATTAATGTATTACATTATATAATACAGGTCATTAATTAAGGTACACTTAAAAAGTGATTTAAGTATCATTCGGATCTGTTAAGTCAGACTGTTAATGACTTAATGGCAGTTATTATAAAGTGTTACTCATAAATATACAGATGATGTATTTAAAACATGCTGCATAAGGACTTAATGTAATTTTACAGATGTTTTATACCTGATAAGCAAGTCAGTTCACCTTAGACGGCATATATTATTGTTATCTGAGGTGCAAAGACTCGTTCCCATTGAGTAAAACTCCTGACATTAGCTCTCTTCAGACGTCTTGCAGGGTAAAGTTGCCGACAGGCAGTTGAAGAGAAGAGGCAGGGTGAAAATCACTACAGCATGTATTCCTCTGAGTGCAGTCAACTCAGTACAACATGAGAGATGTCTCACCGAGTGGGCGGCAGTAACACCTTCTGACCTTTCTTTCTTTACAACACTTGAGTTCTTTCTACATAAATCTGGCTCTTTCTCACTCTCTTTCATTCCTCATCCATTTAATCTTCATGAGGCTCAGGACCAAGAGATCTACATAAATATGACGCACTGATTCTACGTTTTTGTAGTATTGTTTTTTTCCGCACTGATATTCAAAACATTGTTTTTCTTCTTCGTTTGGTTCTCTACAAATTTCTGAAATCAATTCAGTTCAAACCGCTCAACTTACAGACTGTTTTTCATTTTTTTTGTTCATTAGTAAGCCTGTGTTAGTCTGTTGGCACATGTTGATAACACTGACTGATAGCAGCACATGCTACTGATCTCATAACGAAAACGTATCTGCGGGAACTTTTTCGCAAGACGCGAAATATGTACCAATAATATCACTGCAGTTTCCAACAGAAATGAACACTAGAGATGGTAAAACAGCGAGCAGTTATAATCGTTTTCGTACACCGTTATGATTACATCTCCTTATATTTCGCTTTCCGGATGTAACAAGCTTGTTTGGTGGCTCAGCCGGCACGGAATTGAACTTAGGATGCGGAATCCTTGGGTACAAATCCTGTGAAAAACATGACTCACAATGAAAGAGCTGATAGATGAGAGATCGGAAAACAAGCTAAAACGGCATGCTTGCGATTGCGTTTTTACATCACATTCGCTTTTGTTCATACTATTGGGTAGGTTTAGGTGTAGTGCAGATGGTACGTTATTTTAAAACGTCACGGAGCATTAGACTTATAGCACCACTCAACGCACATTTCAAGTCAGAACTGCGGTGACGCATACAAAACCAACGTCACATAAAAAGTACCATATGTACGTTCATCTGTTCCATGAAAAAAAGAACACTCTTTTAGCGTCACCCAGTGAATATTTCACATCGAATATGTCACGAAACGTACATGGCAGTACGTATTTCGCAGCTTGCGAAAAAAGTTCCCACAGGTATGTTTTTGTCATGTATCTGATAGGAAACAGAATAAAATTACTGAAATGAGTTGAAATACTGTAACTGCTAAAAATAAATTAAATATAATTTAAACTAAATTAAAACAAATATTAATAAAAATGACAAAAGCACAACAAAATTGCTAAAACAAAGTAAAATTAAAATGAAAAATCAAAATAAAATTTATTAAAATCTAATTAAAAAATTAACTTAATATAACAGTATTTAAACAATTCTAAAATAACACTGAAACTATATAATTTGTTATTATTATTGTTATTATTATTCAAATATTCTATCTATAAGCCTGTTTTCACAACAGGAGAAAAAAAAAATTAAGGTAAGTATGACTTTCTCTCCAATCTGACTTTTAGACTTAGCGTTTATATCTCACAATTTGTATTTTTTTCTTCTCTTAATTCTGAGTTTACATCTCTATGGGCTAACCGAGACTTGTCATAGCACTTGCATATTGTTGCTCTTTTGTTGGTTTTGATTGCTTCTATTGTCCTCATTTGTAAGTCACTTTGGACAAAAGCATCTACTAAATGACTAAATGTAAATGTACAGTCGTGGCCAAAAGTTTTGAGAATGACAAATATTAATTTTCACAAAGACTGCTGCTTCAGTGTTTTTCGATCTTTTGTCAGATGTGACTATGTTATACTGAAGTATAATTACGAGCATTTCATAAGTGTCAATGGCTTTTATTGACAATTACATTAAGTTTATGCAAAGACTCAATATTTGCAGTGTTTACCCTTCTTTTTCAAGACCTCTGCTATTCGCCCTGGCATGCTGTCAATCAGCTTCTGGGCCACATCCTGACTGATATGTCATCTCTCAAGAATCACAAGTCAGACTTGGTCAGAAATTGTATTTTTGTTTATCACACCCTGAAGATTGATCTCAATGTTCCCACAGATTGTCTGGAGAGTCTTGGATAATGGATCCAAATTGTTGTTTGTTCTCTACTTCTTACACTTTGTCTTACAGGTGTGTGTCATGCTGGAAAAAGGCACTGTTCACACCAACTGTTCTTGGATGGCTAGAGAAGCTGTTCTGAGGATGTTTTTAATACTCTGCACCAGTATTCCTGTGTTGATCAGCTAGATCTCACACACACGCAGAAGCTACCAGGAATAGCAGGCAGGTGTGAGTGTGATCTGCACGCACAGTGAGGCGGTAAGACTTGGAAGATGGCCTGGTGTCAAGAAGGGCAGCAAAGAAAGCCACTTTCTCCAAAAACATCAGGGACACGACCTCTGCAAAAATGCATGGGCAATGGACTGCTGAGGACTGGGGGCAAGTCATATCTTCGATGAAGCCTCTTCCGAGACATGTTTGCATCTGGAAAAGGCTTGTCCGAGAAGAAAAGGTGAGTGCCATATCAGTCCTGGTGTCATGCCAACAGTAAAGCATCCTGAGACCATTCATGTGTGGGGTTGCTTCTCATCCAAGGGAGGCTCTACCAGTAATTTTGCCCAAAACACAGCCATGAATAAAGAATGGTACCTCAACACCCTCCAACAGCAACTTCTTCCAACAATCAACAACAGTTTATGAAGAATTAATGTATTTTTCAGCACGATACACCGTACAGGCGCAGATAACTATGGGCTCGGGACCAAAACGTTGAAATTTTGGGTCCATGGCCTGGAAAACTCCCCAGACTTAATCCCATTGAGAACTTGTGGTCAATTCTCAAGAGCAGGACAACAAACCACTGACTGACAAACTCAAATAGTGACTATGAAAGAATGGGTTGCTATCAGTCAGGATTTGGCCCAGAAGTTGATGAGAGCATGCCCAGTCACCAAGAGTCCTGAAAAGTAAGACAACACTGCAAATACTGACTCTTTGCATAAATGTCAAAATTGTCGATAAAAGCCTTTGAAACGTATGAAGTGCTTGTAATTATATTTCAGTACATCACAGAAACAACTGAAACAAAGATCTAAAAGCAGTTTAGCAGCAAACTTTGTGAAAACTAATATTTGTGTCATTCTCAAAACTTTTGGCCACGACTGTACATCACGCAATTTTTTTTTTTTTCTTTTTCTGCCATGGAATAAAAATAAAAACGGTAGTTTATAACTCACAGTTCTGACTTTTCTTCTCAGAATTGCAAATGAACATCTTGCAGTTCTGATTTTGTCAAAGAACTGCGAGGAAAAAAGTTAGAAGTGTGAGATATAAATGCAGAATTCAAATTGCCGTTCGCTGCCTGAACAGCCATATAAACATTGGATATCACATGTTAACATGGTTATGGATCATATGACTATTTCTGACCCACTTTTGAAACTTACTTTCAATAAATGGTCTGGGTGACCTGAGGAAGGACCTTGTTGTTCATGTTTGAGTATACACGGTGTACTTAAAAAGTGAAAAGAAAATCCAGTTATCCAATTCGTTCCCTTTAAAACCTCTTATAAGAACAAAATCTACAGGGGAATAAATGAGAGCAGTTCCAACAGAGTCGTCTTGTAGCTTGACATAAATCTCTCCTCAGGATGATAGAAAACCAGCTGAGCAAATTTGTTCTTGTAAAACATGTTGAATAAGGTCAAGCTCAAATAAACATTTAATAGAGCTTGACCATTTAAGGTGCCGGTTATTCTGCTTCCTATCAGATTCTTCATGTACTGCTATCAGTCAATGTTATCAGCACGGGCCAGCAACAACAACAGACTAACACAAGCTTATTAATGAACAATGTGGAACAGCATAGGGAAATTCATCTCATGTTCTGGCACATACACGATAGCGAGGCAGACTGAAGTAATAAGAGGTTTGCACCATCTACTGGCAATGAACAGATGCCTACCGTCACAGCAACTATGATAATGCATGGTCAAAACTGACAATCGATATGTCAAGTTGCTAGGTCACAGATAATTTTCAAAATCCAGGTTTGTAACGTTTCTTTGTGAACTTTAAATTGCCATTTTTCATTGTTTTGTAAGCTAAAAGATAAAAGTACATTACAGTGTAAAATTAATTAATTATTTTTTTTGGTAAATACTTTCACTCAATGCATTTTAAGTAATTTTAAAGGCTGTTGTTGGCTTAGGTCTGTTTTTATAACCACAAAAATATTACCTTAATACTTCTTTGTAAACTATTATTTGAAGTAAGAAAACCATGGTTAATTTGTGGTTACTTACCATGGCTATAAGAACCATGATTTTTGGTTTTATTCATAGTAGTGGCTAATTTTTGTAAGGGAACATGGAATCTCAGAGAGGATATTAGATGCGTTGTTGGTGGTTAAATTATTACCGACATTAAAACGCGTTAACGTCAACAGCCAAAAAAAGTTTCACAAGATTATGAATGTACCTGAAAGTGATGCACGGGCTTCATCTTTTTTCCTTTTCTTTTCTTGGCGCCAGATTGCAAAAAACGAAAGTTTTTTTTTTTTTTCTCGTTTTTTTTCAGCAACTGGGATGGTGCCGCCCGCCGGGAGTTAGTGCGCTATGCAAACTGCGTTCTCTGCGTATAGGGAGCGCTGGTACTGTTTTTTGAGCAGCAAATCAGCATATTAGAATGATTTCTAAAGGATCATGTGACACTGAAGACTGGAGTAATGATACTGAAAATTCAGCTCTGCATCACAGAAGTAAATTACATTTTAAAATATATTCAAATAGAAAAAAAGTTATTTTAAATTGTAATAATATTTCAAAATATTACTGTTTTTATTGCATTTTTAATCAAATAAATAGACTTTTGGTGAGCATAAGAAACTGCAACTAACCACCTACCATGTATTGTTATGCAAGCAAAATAAATAGCCTAATCAACTTTTAAAAGCGAGAAGAAAATAAATTTGCATCAAAGGCTGTGCATTCAGTCCATCTATATTTTTATTTATTATTTTAAATTTTGTCCAACAAACACATCCCTCAGCACTGTTTTCATTTTCGCGAAATTAAATATTGTGTAATCTAACTAAAGCCTATTATCAACAGACAAGCGTTTGCTAATCAATAAACGGTGAGAGATGGCATTTCGTCGTTCATCTCACATCACATTTCCTTGTTAAGAATGTTTAATTTAACACCTCATTTACTAATTTCAAGCAGAGAGACACACACAGAGGAGATGATGTAGAACAGGAGTACAAAACCTGATGGAGGCACTGTGGCAGAAGAGCGTGGTCTCCCTGCTTCCCCAGCTCCTGCAGAGATGACACCAGAGAGCGAGCGAAGCCCTGCGGTGATCCAGCATCACCGTGAGGCGTCCCTTCAGGGCTCATAAGCCCCTCTGACACTGAAAAGACAAACATGACATCCTCTTTGAAAAGTGTTGACAGTGACACTACCTGTATGGTATTTTAGCATAATTATTACCAATAGACTTATTATTTTATGTGGTTCAGTGTAATTTTAGTATTGTTTATACACTTTTATAGTTTTTAATATTTTGAATATATACATATATCTTCATTTTAGTTGTTTTAGTTGTTTTTTTTTAGAATTTTGTGTGTTTTAACATATTACTGTTTAGGTAGAGGTTGGCCCTTATTCATGCCACTCAAACCTGTCTGAAAGTTGCACGACAACAATGGGACGCAGTCATTCGCTCTACAGCAAAAACAGAAACAAAAGTCCAGCACTATTACTCAGGGTGTCTGAATCCTCGCAGACAATAGAAACGCTTCTCCACCCTCAGCCTGATCAAGCGAATGACAAATTAATATGTCCATGTCATTCAGGATGGTGCCGTTTGGACAGGGTTGTGCCACAAAACCCATTCAATGTCCAAGGAACATTCAATATTATTCATTTTTATTTCTGTATGCAAGTGATACTGAATGAATCAGATTTTATATTATTAGCATAATAATCTGATTCATTCTACACAGCACTGCTAACTTTGACAGAAAAAAAAAATTGTCTTAATTGGCATATAAAGCCACTGGGCATCATTTCGTTATGTGTTTATGACTTGAGGGGAAGGGATATGTATGTGTGCTCAAGGATATCTCATTGACTTATTTCTAATTCTCAGAATATCTTGTGATGATCCAATGCCATGAACTTCATAATTTGGCAAACGACAAGCTCTTCCTCAGAAATTCTCTTTAGAATCTAACTGAAAAAACCTGCACAGTGTAAATTCTAGTGATTTGTTTTTGTGCAAGAACCGTGGCAGTGCATTTACACACATGCACTGACACATGACTCATGAGATTTAACTCGGGTTGACTGTTTCCAGGTCAACATGTGGAGAATCTCACAGAGTGAAGGTTGGGAACTGATTAAGTGATTCTGCATTAATGTACTGTAGGATTTGTTTGTTATTTATTAATTTGTTTAGTCACAGTACTTCCAAACCAACAGAATTTCACTGTAATTTATGGAAAGCAAAATAAATGCTGTAATATGACAGCGGAGCTGTCAGGAATGAATAGATTCACACTTTGGGCTGGGTACAGAATTTTGATTCTGTGTTATTTTAGTATTATTTACATACTATTATAATATTAATATTATATTAATATTTATAATATTTTTTTTATTTTTAGATTCACAATATTCATTTTAATTTAGGTTTTAGTAATTTTGTTTTTTGTCATTTTTAATTATTTCTATTTAGCTGTAATCTATTTTTATTTCATTTTTGACTTTAGTAATTTTAGTATTTCAACTTAAACTTATTTTATTCATTCATTTCTAATTTCTGAAATTATATAAAGCTGAAATAAATCTTAAAAGAAAACCATTTTTCCCTAATTAATCTATTTTCTATTTTTATTTATTTATTTATTTTTAGTTTTTTAGTTAACGTTAAGTTTAGCACTTAATATTTATTTTATTTAATCTTTATTTCAATTACAATTGTTTAAAAATAGTTTAAGGGCGTGTTTACATGACACCGTTTTCAACTAAAAATGGAAAACTTTATGCATTTTGGCCATTCACGTGCATGACAATGGCATTTTGGGGGCCTGAAAATTACAATTTTTGATGAAAATGGGTTTCAAAGTGCAAGTTTTTGAAAACGATACTGTTATCATCTCCGTGTAAACTACAAAAACGGGAATTTGTGAAAACTGTGACATCATGCGCATACATATTACATGTTCTGTCAATAGATATGTGCATATTTGTGTAGTGTTTCATTACAAATTGACATCGCCAACTACTGGCCTGGCATGCATAATACAGCGTTTTTAGTTGTTTTTGTGGATCTTTGTGAACAGGGATCATTTTGACAATGTTGTTTGTCTGTGAAACTTTTCAAAAAACACAAAGTAAAAACTTTTCTGCTTTTAGTACATCGTTGAATGTAGTTGTAGTTTACAAGAAGTCATATGTGTCTTTAGACCAGGGGTGTCCAAACTCGGTCCTGGAGGGCCGGTATCCTGCAGAGTTTAGCTCCAACCCTAATTAAAAACACCTGAAGCAGCTAATCAAGGTCTTACTAGGCATACTAGAAGCTTCCTTGCAGGTGTGTTGAGGCAAGTTGGAGCTAAACTCTGCAGGACACCGGTCCTCCAGGACCGAGTTTGGACAGCCCTGCTTTAGACAGATCATGCGTCCACGTGACCCTATACTAAATGATACTGAACTGAAGGGTATTATATACCATGTTGTAGTATACCTTTAGAGCCCGTTTTCGACCAACTGCTAAACCACACACACAGGATTGTTGGATATGGGCAATGAAGGGCAATGAGTTGTCTCAGTTTGACACTGTCTGTTACCTGTGGGACTGGGGCTGGGTGTTGGTGAGTCTCGGATGTGTCCATCCAGCTCTGGAGAGTATGCGCCACTGTTACTATCCACTTCCTCCTCCTCGTCTTCCTCATCCTCCACCTTGGAGCTATCATAATCTTCGTCATCACCATTGTTATTAGTGTTATCCTGTCTGAGGGGCCTCTGTCCACCACGGGGCCCCTGTTCGACCTCCTCTGCTTCCTCCACCAGTCGGTTCTGGATCTCGTCCGGGCTGCGGCTGGAGTCAGAGTCGTTTAGGAGGTCGGGGTCGGTTACTCCTCCCCGCCTCACTGGGCCGTCGCTCTGCCACTGTCCGTCATCCATGAGGTCCTGCTGACCGAGAGCATGAAGATCCACTCGAACCCCTGCAGGCCTCGCAGCCACTGAAAGATGCTCTCGCTCGGCCACTGGAAAACAAATCAGAGGGACACTTTAATGGCCGTGAGCCATCATGAAAATTAAAGAGCTCGCTGGCCTTCAAGAGAACTGACTCATAGTTTACCCATAATTCCACTTCAGGCTGGCTGAGCGCAGTGCATGAATCAAAACACTTGAGATTTGTCCATTTGTCTGTTTTGTTTTGTTTTGCATTTGTTTATAGCTGTATTAATCAGAGGCCAAATGCAAAATAGATTTTAGCTAATGTTTTTGTTCAGCTGTACAGTTCTGGTATCATTTCACATGATATCATTAGAGATTCTTTCAAAAAGGAATTTAAAAACAGGTTTCAATAAAGATCCTAAATATAAATGTTAGTGCTGTCAAACGATTAATCGCGATTAATTACATTTAAAATACAAGTTTTTGTTTACGTAATACATGTGGACTGTGTATATTTATTATGTGTATATATAAATACACATACATACAGTCTATATTTTTGGGGAAAAAAATACAAATATATGCATGTGTGTGCATTTAAATATTTAAATATACATAATATACACAGTACACACATATATATTATGTAAACAAAATCTTTTATTTTGGATGCGATTAATCATTTGACAGCACTAATAAATGTATATATTAAATTATATTTAAAAGTAATACATTTTCAAATTTCTAATAGACATTGTAAAAACTAAATATTATAATTAATTTAATAAAATATATTATATATTATAGCACCAACCTGCTGTCCTGTGCTCCTTTAGTCAGCTGTAATATACTGAATTAGGAAATGCTCTGAAGTCTATATGCACTCCCTCTCTTGCTCTCTCTCTCTCTCTCTCTCTCTCTCACACACACACACACACACACACACAGAGTTTGGTTCCCCTGAATAGTGAATTCATACACCATGGAGATTTTCCATAATAGTCCCCATTGGGTTGTTATATATAAGAAAGAGCATCATGCTTATTACCATACCGTCTCATGACAGAGCTTATGCAATATCATACAGCATCTTACAGATCTTTAAACAGACTGGCTGTTTGTTTTTCATCTGCTCAGAGGGATTCTGATGCTGCAGACTGAATGAATGAATGAATGAATAAATACTACGATGCTTATAGGTCACTGCGTATGATGATAATGCTTAGGGCAGTTCAATGTGCATTAAGTGAACAAACGGAGCTGAATCCAGTGCTATTGTAAACTAAACTATAAAATATAATTTCTTTTAATTGAAAGCTGGAAAAAAATACTCTTTATAAAAAAATAAACTTTATAAACTGACAATTTAATAAAAAATTAAAGATAAATAGAAATACGAACAAAAAACACAAAAACTAATAAAAATGACAAACGCACATGACAAAATTACTAAAACAATCTAAAATGAAAATAAAAACTGAATAATTAAAATACTACTGGAAAAACTGGTGTAGGATTTCCTTTGAAACAATTTTCACACAAAAACTGCTAGTACATTTCACAAATAATTACGAAAACCCCCCCCAGCAATTAACACTGAATTAAACATGAAATTTGAAATAAAAAGAAAGAAATATGTTGGTTTTTTTATTTTTTATTTTTTTTACGCCATACTCCAATAATCTTATACTGCTCAAAAAAATTAAAGGAACACTTTGAAAACACATCAGATCTCAATGGGGAAAAATATCATGCTGGATATCTATACTGATATGGACTGGGTAATGTGTTAGGAATGAAAGGATGCCACATCGTTTGATGGAAATTAAAATTATCACCCTACAGAGGGCTGAATTCAAAGACACCCCGAAAATCAAAGTTAGTCCATAGCCAAAATGGCTAGTCCATTTTGCTGAAATTTCATTGCAGCAACTCAGAATAGTACTCAGTAGTTTGTATGGCCCCCACGTGCTTGTGTGCATGCCTGTCAACATCGGTGCATGCTCCTAATGAGACGACGGAGTCTGGGGTATTTTCTCCCAGATCTGGACCCAGGGCATCACTGAGCTCCTGGACAGTCTAAGGTGCAATCTGGCGCCGTCAGATGGACCGAAACATAATGTCCCAGAGGTGTTCTATTGGATTTAGGTTAGGCGAGCGTGGTAGCCATTCAATGGTATCAATTCCTTTATCCTCCAGGAACTGCCTGCATACTCTTGCCACATGAGGCCACCAGGAGCAACCCAGGACCCACTGCACCAGCGTAGGGTCTGACAATGGGTCCAAGGATTTCATCCCGATACCTAATGTCAGTCAGGGTGCCATTGTCTAGCCTGTAGAGGTTTGTGCGTCCCTCCGTGGATATGCCTCCCCAGACCACCACTGACCCACCACCAAACCGGTCATGCTAAACGATGTTACAGGCAGCATAACATTCTCCACGGCTTCTCCAGACCCTTTCACTTCTGTCACATGTGCTCAGGGTGAACCTGCTCTCATCTGTGAAAAGCACAGGGTGCCAGTGGCGGACCTACCAATTCTGGTGTTCAATGGCAAATGCCAATCAAGCTCCACGATGCCGGGCAGTGAGCACAGGGCCCACTAGAGGGCGTCAGGCCCTCAGGCCACCCTCATGAAGTCTGTTTCTGGCTGTTTGGTCAGAGACATTCACACCAGCAGCCTGCTGGAGGTCATTTTGTAGTGCTCTGGCAGTGCTCATCCTGTTCCTCCTTGCACAAAGGAGCAGATACCGTTCCTGCTGATGGGATAAGGACCTTCTACAGCCCTGTCCAGCTCTCCTAGAGTAACTGCCTGTCTCCTGGAATCTCCTCCATGCTCTTGAGACTGTGCTGGGAGACACGGCAAACCTTCTGGCAATGGCACGTATTGATGTGCCATCCTGGAGGAGTTGGACTGCTGTGCAACCTCTGTTGGGTCCAGGTGTCGCCTCATGCTACCAGTAGTGACACTGACCCTAGCCAAATGCAAAACTAGTGAAAAACAGTCAGAAAAGATGAGTAGGGAAAAATGTCCAGTGGCTCTACCTGTAAAACCATTCCTGTTTCGGGGGTCGTCTCATTGTTGCCCATCTAGTGCTCCTGTTGTTAATTTCATTAACACCAAAGCAGCTGAAACTGATTAACAACCCCCTCTGCTACTTAACTGACCAGATCAATATCCCAGAATTTTAACTGACTTGATGCTATACTCTGATTAAAAAGTGTTCCTTTAATTTTTTTGAGCAGTGTATAAATAATACTTAAATAATACTAGCTAATTCTTAGAGGTGATAATTAAAGATTTCAATATATATGGAATTGGCTGATAAATTAAGAAATTTTCAATTCTGAAATCATTTCAGTTTAGGTTTTCTTTCTGCTTTTTAACAATCTTACCTTTCCACATCAAAGACAGAAAATAAGGGAAATATTATGAGCTGGCCTCAAACTAACGTAATATGAGTCATAATTAATTTTAGACGCTTATTAGGAGTACACTAGTTAGTACACAGATGACTTATAAGCTAATAGACATGGACTAAAAGCCATAAACAGTACCATTGTATTAGCTTACATTTATTCTTTATATTTGTATTTATTTTTAATTTAAATCATTTTTATTTTTTACTTTTAAGTGTAGTATTTTTATTTCTTTTGCATCTTTTATAATTATTTTTAAATCCTTTTTATATAAAGCCTTTTGAATTACCATTGTGTATAAAATGTTCTATAGCCTATAATTAAACTTGCCTTGTCTTGCATATATACATTAGAACTACTATTATGTTGCAACTTACAAATTAACCAAAGCGAACCAATGAATCATTATTTATCAGGGCATTGCAGACAGAAAGAACTTGGCTGTTTGTGTAGAGGACCTGATCCTGATGTTATTTGGCTCTAGAAGTGTGGACTGACTCATGGCGAACCTCAGGCGTTCATTCGCTTTTCTGACAACACAGTGACTCAGTGAGCTGGGGACCATCGGATCTGTGCCTGCGGTGTGACCACCTACACACATCCAGACCACATCAACGACAAGGGCCAGGTAAACCACTTCACACATGTGGGTTTTCTATCAATTCTTAGTGACTAGAAGTGATAACAGCTAGCTATTATCTCAGGTTTGTGAGTGCTTTAAGATGGCATTTCATAAAACCAAATGCAAAAAGCTCATCAGAACAATTTTATGTTAATAGTTGACACTTTAAAGGGCACAGCCAGAATAACATGAGGTCTGTCACATTATGTCAAGCAGAAATTTGGGTATTTGAGCTGCCATGCTCCTTCATCCGCTTTCTTTTAAGGGAAAACTCATTAATAATCAAAGACGGCTGCACTCTCTCATTAGCTCCTTTAACAACATTAAAGCCTGAGGGGTGAATGAGAGAGAGATGAGAAATTGGTTTATTCATCCTGAAAAACAAGCATGACTGGAGTAGCTAGACACAAATGTGTCCCATACGCAGACAGTGTTCTTCAAAACCATCTGTAAAATTACCATCAGTCCTCTATTCTGACTTAAAACTGAAAGTTTAACCAGAAGAAATACTGAAACTCCTTCCTAAATGGTTTAGAATACCTTTTTTAATATTTAAATGAAATATACTTCAAGCTCTATGGAATAACTGATTCTAATTGGTCGGTCTTGGCAATAGAGCGCAGCGGTCCTGCTCCGGAATTAAATATAAAAAAATCATTTTCTTCAGGGAGAGAATGGATTTTGAACGATAATTTATAAACCTTTAAATACAGACCTATTGTGAGCTATGAGGTTGTTAATTGATGGTATACACTTTGTTGAAGCCGTCAGTCTGCATTATTTCGACTTATTTTTTTAAATAATTGTATTTGGTGAAAACTACATTACCCATGATTCTGCAGAGAAACATCCACCAATCAGAGAATCGCGAAAAGTAAATTACACCAAAAGAACACTTTAGGTCCTACTCACTCCCATGACGCATTGTGAATGACATACGTATTTGTATGCATACCATGCATATTTTGCATTAATTTAAAAAAAAGCAAAACAACATGTTTTTGTATGTGTGAATAATTTTTATTTTGATTATGTCCTTCGCAATGTTTTATGGGACTGTAGTTCTTTTCCTCATAAATTTAAAGCCACACATTGTACCTTTGTTTTTAGTCTTTCTTTCAAATACATTTTTTTTTAAAAATCCTATGGAACCTATGATACTGAAAAAAATGGATGAAGACTGTTGCTACACTCTTAGAAAAAAACGTACAAAAGCTGTTACTGGGCCGGTACCTTTGAAAAAGGTACACCTTTGTACCTTATTTCCCCTAAAGAGTGCATATTAGTACCTTAAAAGTTCATATCATTACCTAGAGTATATATTTGTGCCTAAATGGTACATTTTAGTAACTTACACTTTTTTCTGAGAGAGTATTTTCTGTTTAAGACTGCTGTCATTATTACAAAACAAACTCGTGTCATGGTGTTCAGGTTCATGTTGCATCACCCTCAAATGGCTTATTGTAAAATAATGGTCAAGTGACTGTATATTATTGCTTATTATGTAATACAAATTAATGATAATACCAGAAAGTGCAGGCTAGCAAAACTAAACTCAAAACATGACCTTTGGGAGGGGTTGAGACCTCTCTATGGTGAGTCAATACATTGAAATGACATTCCTTTCCTAGCCTAATTGTGATCTATTTCCCTGTATATGGAGCACAAAGAAAGTTATTTAACACATAAACAAAACTACTTTTGCATAACATGCATATCTCATGCTCAGCGAAGCAAAACAAAGCAGACAAAACTCATCATTCTGTTTTGACACATGACCACTTGAAATAATTCTTAAACTTAAGACACCATCCAATTTTAAAGCTTATTTTCTATCACAACATTATGCTTATAAACCAACACGGAGAGACCAAGATCGTTCTGCAGCTGGATAAACAGATGTTGATATTATGTAATACAATCAGTGTGTCCATCATCGTATATAAGCTATACACACACACACACACACACACACACACACACACGATTCTACGTGCATCAAAACAGTCACATTCACACAGAAACGCAGGGTTAAAGCAGCTTTCATAATTTCTCACATCACATTTGTGTAAACTGCTATCAGAAGTGTTATTTACCACATCAGATGCCGGTGGTGCGGATAGTGCAGATAGAGCTGTCATTAATTCAAGCGCTAACGTTAACATGCATAGCATCATAAGTGCATCAAGCCTTTATTTCAACAAACTGCACGTTTCATTTTGCTTTTCAAACGCGGATATTTTCTTTCATGAATATTGTATTTAAAATAAGAGGCAGCACTTACAGATCGATAGGGCAGGTGGTTTAAATTCGGATGAACAGGCAACCGCGCTCTTGGCTGTAGGCTGATGTGTTTGTGTCTCTGCTGCACGTCTGCGCAGCTCTTCCTGTCACTCATCCGGGAACTTCAGCCGCCTGCGCAGCTCCTCCCGCCAACATCCGGGTAATTCAGCTGAAGGTCTTTATCTCATGAATATTAAGTATATCATGTAGGAACCTAAACGTAAAATTAATTCATTATATACATATCTATGTAATCAATATTCAAGAACCAAACCTTCGCCATAGTAGGATTTTGCCCAGCTCCGCCCGCCACTCTTTCGTGTAGGTCAGTGGGAACAGATATGTATACGTCTATCAAAAAGTGTATCTGTTAACTGTATGCTCAGAACCGTTGACGGCTCTGTGTGTATGCTGAATCTTATGATTTTATTTGGTAAATGCATATTCATAAAAGTAGAAGGAATAATTCTAAACCTTGTTTAAAGGTTTTTATGGTTGATTTTCATTCATATATGGATTTATCTCAATGTATTGATTGTAAAAAACGTAAAGATACAATCGTATTTGCTAAAGAGTTAAAGTTAATTGGAAAGTGAACTTATGTATGCTGTATTTTGGTATATTGACATTTTGATTGCATTTTTCTCCGTATTTTTGTCAAAATTGGTTTTTGTAAAGTTGTATCTGAAATGTAAATTGTAAACCCGATTTTATTTATTCATTTTTTATTTATTTTTTTTTTAAATTTGGATGTCTTGTTAGAATTGTATGTTTCTGTTTTGCTGTAAAAAAAAGAAGTAATTATACATATCTATGAACGGAAAGGTCTTTAATTAGGTCGTGCAGATGTTGCTTGGTAATTCGTAACATAATTAATATTCATGAACCAAGTCTTTACCATAGTAGGATTTGTAAATTTGTAGGGGGGTCATTGATTATATAGTACTCTACGCCACCTTGTGGATGAGATTATAACAGTAATATACATTTCATAATATAAAAATCAATGAACGCATAAATACAAAAATAAAAAATAATGAAAATATAAAAGAATAAAAAAGTTAAAACTAAAGAAAATAAAGGGGGAAAGTAAGAATAAATAAATTCAGGACTTAATTTAAATTTATTGAATCAATTGCATCTGTTTTAGCAAGTCATTTATTGTCCTATTATTACATTTTGTTTCTTTAGGTTTGGTTTTTCATAAGATTCTACTAGATAGATAGAACTAGGTGAGTGACTATTTTCATTATTTAAATCTAAGCAATTCTTAGATTAATTTAGTCATTTATTTGATGTTTATTACAAATTCATATATTTAAATACAACAAACATTCAAAAATGACAAAAACAAGCAAACAAAAAGTACTTTTGAACATTTACATCATTAATGGGTTTGATAATGTAATCATTAGAATTACAAATGATTTTTTTATTCAAATGTAATATTTCCTACTTACTATCAAAGAGATTAAGCAGGTATTTGATGTACTTGTAGTGCACACTTAATGGTTATTGGCTTCATGGCTTTAGCATGGCAACAATACCTCTCAGAAAATGTGACAATATCTTTTTTGATACCAAAAAACATCTCCAAACTCGTCCAAAGGTATCCAACCAGCAGTCACCGACAACCAAAACGGCCTGTTCCTCCAGTCTACATTTTATGACTAAATACAACTTTATCAAAATATAAAGTCCTTCATAAACAAATCAGTCTAAATATTAGCCATCATTAAGGATTTGGGTTTCTTTAAGCAGTACAATGTTTTTCTTCTTTAGCTGTCTCTTCCATATAAAACAACGTCTCTTGTTTTTCATCCACGATTAGCTCTGCATGTCTGTATATGGTGGGGTTATGCGTGACCAGTGTTTGTGGTTTCCAGCGTCTCCTCATAAAGCCAGCTCTCAGTGAAGTTTCCGGACTGCTCCATTAGCTCAAACAGATGCTTGAACTCATCAGGGTAAACGTCGCCTGTGATTGTGTCATCAAGGAAGCCGAGCTTTGAAATGAGCTCTGATCCACTGCCAGGACTCCATGAGCTTTGGAAAACAGAACACAAAAGGCAAGTATGAATACAGCCCTTCTTATATTACTTTAGAACAGTTTGAAATTCTATAGTTTGTATCAAAATACAGGTCAGAGTTCAAAAACTTACTTAATTTGTTCTATCAGTCTGCTTTTCCTTTTGGCAAGGCATTGTTTCACCATCAAAACCAGGGTGCTCCCATTTAAGGGAGTCAGGTGAGAGTTAAACAAGTCTTCACGTGGAGTTATCCGCACCAAGCAAAGGTTATCACTCTGGGATTGCTGTGGGGGCGGGGGGAAGAGTGTAAATGGAAAAAACTTTTTATAGTACGTTTATTCAGCAACAAAAAAAGCACACAAAGCAGACTAAAGTTTCTCAGCTCATTTTTAGATAGCGGACATAACCTGCAATTAAGTAATCAAGTCATAAATCTAAGTTTACTTAGTGAGAAAATGAGTTGTCTGGCTTATTCAGCCCATGATTCAGACCAATGACTCATAGATCGATTCTGACTGATTTACTAATGATTTCAAATGATTCCTTAAGAAGAACTGCGATCAAATTCATCAGACAGAAGGATGTGATGACACAGTGCTTCTCCTGAGTCACTGATACAATATAAACAAATGCTGAATCCTAGAGTGATAGTATTTGTGTGCCAATGCTTACAGTGTTCTTTGAGGAGGGCCTTCCAGTCTTCTTTTTTACAGTTAGAAAGGATGACAATGGTTCCTGGTAATGAGGACAAAGCAGAAATTCAAATATATAGTACATGCACAAACACACTAATCATGAACTGATAAATTATTCCTGGAAAAAGGTAATAATGATGCATAAAGAATAATAAAATGTCTTACCTCATGCAGTAGCTCAATATCACAGGCCATCTGCCAGAGAACACTTAAAGCTTGGTAGTTCTTATAATCCCTTGGATGGGTCACTAGTTTCTAAAAGAGAAAAGAATCAGAATTCATACTTGGATCCAGCTTGAAAGCTCCAACTCCTGCGACTTAAGGCTGGAATACACTACACGACTTTTAAAATCTGAACAGATTTTTAAAACAATAGGCATCATACACTTACCGACTTGTAAATAGTGACAAAGGAAAACTGGGCATCATACACTACACGACCGAGGATCATACACTACCAGACTTCAAAGTTGTTCCGATCACAACAAACTCACGTTAGAATGTGTGTGCCCTTTGTTGCTAGGAGACGCATGACAAATGTGTTCTAAAATCGGCTGAAAATATCAAACATGTTTGATATCCTCCGACTGGATAGAATCAAAGTCTGAAGCTAAAAAAATCGGAGTCTGTGACCATCATACACTATGCGATTTTCTGTGGAATCTGTCAACTCAAATCTGCAGACTGGCTCTGACTTTCCTCAACTAGCGTCAACTTGTTCAGACTGTAAAATCTGGGAAAATCGGGGCAAAAATCGCATAGTGTATTCCAGGCTTTACATATAGCTTAAACTTTCTCGTACGTGGAGTCATGTGAACTCACCGCATATTCTTTCTGGCTGATGAACATGATCAACTCCACACGGCCGTAGTGGAAAATGGAGCGGCGCTCAAACAGATTGTAAATCAGCTTCCACAGTATGTTCTTCTCATTTCTTTGTGAGAAGATACCCACAATTTTCACTGGGACATCTGCTCCAGAAATGGAAAGAAAGAAAAGTTTATTCCTTGCTTAAAGGGATTGTTTACTCATCCTCGTGTTATTGTCCTCCTTTCTTTCCTTATACTTTAATCTCAATTCTTAAGGCACTAACCTGCTGACCAAGGAACCTCGGAGATGGCAAGGTCAGAGAAGAGCTTCTCTGAGTACATGGCGGGTGGTTTCATACTGCCATGGCCGATGGGATCCAGTTTGAAGAAGTCACAATGAACCACATCCAGCTGCCTATCCACTTTGCGCTCCAGGTCCTTTAAGATCAAAGGTTATTTCAGAGGTGTGCTGTTTTTTTATTAATATCTATCATGGTTACATTGACAGTGATGTTCTTCATAATCAAGTAAAGGTAAACAGTTGGGAGAAAATTGGATGGGTGTCAGTTTATTGGATCAGTGCATTAGGTCTTAAAGGAACAGTTCACCCAAAAATGAAAATTTGCTGAAAATGTTTTCACCCTCAGGCCATCCAAGATGTAGATGAGTTTATTCATCAGAAAATATTTGGATAAATTTAGCATTACATCACTTGTACACCAATGGATCCTCTGCAGTGAATGGGTGCCGTCAGAATGAGAGTCCAAACAGCTGATAAAAACATTAAAGTAATAGCAACAGTAATAACAAGTAATCTCCAGTCCATTAATTAACATCTTGCAAAATGAAAAGCTTCATGTTTGTAAGAAACAGATCCGTTGTTAAGATGTTTTTAACTTTACACCATTGCTTTTGGTCAAAATACCAGTAAATCATAATCCATAATAATGCTTCCTCTAGTAAACAACACTTAATCTGTGCATATTTCTCTACTATTTCATACGAGATGATTTTTTCACTGAAGAAAGCAATATTATGGAAAGCTGACTCATATTTTAGTTGGAAGCAATAGTTTGAAGTTGATGGATTTGCTTCTCACAAACATGAAGCTTTTTACTTCCTGAGATGTTAACTGATGGACTGCAGTGGTGTGGATTACATTTGGATTATTGTGATGTTTTTATCAGCTGTTTGAACACTCATTCTGACGGCACCCATTCACTGCAGAGGATACTGAATGACTGTTGTAGTTTCAATAAAAATCCGAAATATATTTACTTAATTCAGTAGGGGAAATAGGGAAAATAATAGGAAAATAAGTTCATTAACTTGCAAAATAGTCTTAAAAACCAACATAAAACAAGAATTGTGATATAACTGTGCCTATTTTTGCCCACCTCTTGGTTATTTATTAGGGAAATAAAAGCTGACAGTGAGCAGAATGAGATGAGATCATTTCGGACACCTACCTTCAGCTCAGGAAGGAAGATTGTGTCACCTTCCAGGGCAACTACTCTTTGAGCCCCACGGTTCAGCAGAGCGCGTGTCAACACCCCAGGACCTGCGGACAGAGACAAAACCAACATTAGTATCTCTACAAATACTGATGGCATTCAATTAGTAGGTGCGGAACACATACCTGGGTTACACTCAAATATAACTGCTTTCCCATCATCAATGTCTCCGGCGAGGTGGTCGGTGACAATTCTTGCGAGGGAAGGGTCTACGATGAGCCGTCTCAGGTGTTTACAGGCCAGCGCTTTCTGTGTGTTCTCATCCACATCGCCCAAATCTAAAGGGTCGTACTGGCAGAGGGGGCGAAACTGACCCTGCAGGGGCACAGCGACAGCGGAGAGGTTCCTCTGAACGCCTCCTGAGGATGGAGATATTCGCTCTGGTTTGCCCACCTGAGCCGGGGTCTTCCTTGACCCGGAGGGGAATGGGTCTAGAGAGTAAGTTCTTGCAGAGGTGGACAAAGTCCTGTGTTTACTTAAAGGCAGAGCGCAGGGTGATGCAGATCTTGATGTTCCACATAGAGTTTTTAAAGTCAGGACAAAGAACCTACATCCTCCACATGCTGCCATGATGACCAACAAGCTTGAAGCCTGAAAACATATAATATGCTATTAAAATCCTAACCAATTTGTTTTTTACTGTAATATTATTGCATTATATATATATTGTGTGGGTCAAAATTATTTTTCTTTTATGTCAAAAATCATTAGGATATCAAGTAAAGATCATGTTCCATGAAATTTCCTACCGTAAATATATCTCAACTTAATTTTTGATTAGTAATATGCATTGCTAAGAACTTAATTAGGACAACTTTAAAGGCGATTTTCTCAGCATTTTGATTTTTTTTTTTTTTTTTTTGCACCCTCAGATTTTCAAATATTGTCCTATCCTAACAAACCATACATAAATGGAAAGCTTATTTATATTATTATCGATGTATAAATCTAAAAAAAAAAATTACCCTTATGACTGATTATATGGTCCAGGATCACACATAAAATTTTAACTGTATTTTGCCCAATACATACAAGTTTCTTATGCAGGTTGAAAGAGAAACCCTATGCATTTTATAACATGCATTATATAAAATTAACATATTAGGCAAATTCATAATGAACTACACAGGCTTCCAAAAACTTTTGACCTATGAATTTCTATTTAAAATTCCAATAAAATAATTTTATAGAGATTGTAATCACAACGCGCAACTAGAAAACTAGAAAAACGTGTTAAAAAACTGATATTTCCATGGTTTAAATGTCTAGAACCCTGAAAAGCATCAATGCAGCCATTTCACGTGGTTATACAAGTAAATTCTGGTCAGACATTTTCTTCGATTAATTCCTATATACTTTATTGAAAACAACTCTTTAAATGCACATTTGGACCGTGGATTAAATACTTTAATCATTACATATTACATACTATAATCCTGCCTATTCATCTTATACACCATACCCATGCTGTGGCAGCAAACGTAACGTTATGTTACTCGTTAACTATCGGTCTCTCCTGATAAAATAAACACATTCTTAGATAATTTTAACACAAACTAACCTCAAATAATAGGGTTCTTTTCCACAGGATCTACATTAATGTAAGCTGTGCAGCACGCGCGTCTATGACATTGAGCTCCGCATGTTGTTGACCCGATTCTTTCGCAACCCTATTGGTGAGGCGCACAACGTACGTCATGTTGCTGCGACGTGCCAACATACTATGCTGATCAAGAGTGCGTCAGTTTTGCGCATTATTCGATGTATTAATATTATTCTATTATGTATTATTCTGTTATTCTATTATTAATATCTACAGCAAGCATTCATCTCAATATAAACTGTTTATACATATATAAATACTTCTGAAAAGATCTGATATGTGGTGAAATGTATTATAGTGAGCTTCGGATTTTTAATAACCTGCGCAGTGCCGTGCCAAGTTGACAGTCATGAATACAAACAGGACATTTATACTGTGTATGCACTGTAAGTCGGCACATGGACGCTCAATTCGAGTGATTATATTGTTGTGATATGATGGCTGTGAATATAGAGAGGTTTGTCAGTGAGGGTAAAGGAAATGGTGTGCGTGCTCTGCGTGAAATCAAAGCCGGTGAGGTGATTCATTCATGCGAGCCGTATGCATTCTGCATAGCCAAGGATTTCTTGAAGACTGCCTGCCAAAGTTGTCTCAAGAGGTAAGAAACCATATTTCATTCCCAAAATAATTTCTTATTAAAGAAAATTATTAGTATAAATCTTATTCAGAGGGTTATATCCAGCCACATGTTTATGCTCAGGTTAGTGAATGTCAAAATGTGTTTGGGCGTCAGAGATGTGGTGCATGTACTGTTATAATGCAAAAAATATTGATTACAGAAAAGTACCATGGTAATACTATATATATATATATATATATTTTGGACATACAGGCTATAGTGCATATTTTGGACAATATGCCATGCTAATATGCCTATTTGAACATGTGCTATGGTACTTCTTTGCTTTTTAGGATGGTAGTGACATAGTACATGCACTGCAGTATCATCGTACATTTCAAAGTACCAAGGTATTTGGAGCAGTACTACTTTGTAAAAGCAGGGTAAAAAGGGTAATAATCAGAAATCAGCCCGTCTGCATACTTCTCTTCTTTTTTGACATTTTACCTATGTTTTTGTGATATGAAATGAGTTTGTGAGATGACAGTGGATTCAAAGCAATCGTAAACTGATGCAGGACAAAATACATAGATGAGTAATGCGTGAGAGTTCTGAGTTTGTTCACTAGGGGGCGCTATTGCTCTTTCTCTGATGTTCCGGCACCTTGAATTATTTTACATGGGCTGTTGATTTTGTTGGTGTGAATGACATTAGAGTGCTGTTTACATTGGCTACCTAAAATAAAATAATCTATAGTATAAAGACTTTACACTTAACTTTTCAATAAGAAAAATACCCTAAATTGCACTAATTTTACTTTTGGTGAAGGCAGTTTTAGCTAATTTTGACCCTCCATGCTAATTGGCAGGATTAATTAATCTGTTTTAGTAGGACATGCTATTTATTTATGTATGTATTTATTTATTTATTTATTTTAACATTTTTTAAATTTGTCAGTTAAGTGACACTATAGTTTTGTGTTTTGTTTTTAAATGTATAATAACTCTACACACTTAGTATTTTTTTTGTTGAGAAGTTTGTGTAAAGATTACAGAGACTATGTTCAGAACAGCATACTACTCATCTGCAGTATGTAATATATATATAGCGAGAGAACCTACAATAGATGATTTGCTTGATTTGACCTATTTCAGTTTGATGAAGTAGAATTCATATATGTTCTTATAGTTTTGACTCATTTTTTAGACTACTTATCTTTACATGAGATTTGATATAAAACACATATATGTATATACACATGTATACTGGATATATTCTTAACTCATCATAGTCTAAATAAATGTAACCTTAAACCCTAAACTTAACCCTATAACCCTAAAAATGACAATTTCTTTTTATGATAGTCTTAGCTCATGGTAGTCTAAATATAGATAATTATTTTAAAAAAATATATGAAATATACATTGCATTCGGCAAAAGCATACACATGCATATACTGTATATACGCTTAAGTCATGGTAGTTTAAATATATTTGTGGAAAACTATGAAAAAATACATAATTTTATTTTTATCATAGTCTTATGTCATTCTGTCTAAATATATAGGATGCTACTGTTTGGAATTTTTGTTATTGCATAGTGCTGACTTTATCACATACTATTAAGTCTTTTTTTACTTTTAGATGAGTGCACTGCATCTGCATTGTGTGACATGGCCAAGAGAACACACGTACATTCAGTGAAGTTCACAGAAACCAGTTACCTCAGAGTCAGAAGTAATTTACCAGTTTACTCAAGTTGCACCACTTCTGACAGAACAGTTCAGCATTAATCTGCTCCAAATTTCTATTCAAATACAGGCCGAATTCAAATATAAGCCTCACTTTTCAATGCTGCCCATTATAAAAACTACGTTTGTTGTTGAGAGAGTTTTCATCATCTTCCGAAATATCACTGTCATAAGCCATTTTGTAAAAGGTTTCTTCTCATGATCCAGTGGTCTGGCTTGTTTGTTGTCATCATTGCTATGCATTTCAGACACGTACTGTATTTTCATTTTCAGAGGTGTAATTTTTCCTCTCACCGAGCGGAAAGCGTGTGTAGGATGATGCTGTAATGAGATTGACATTTCTAGCAGATGTGCTGTGATTTAATTCACACCAGCTTTTCATGCCCTCTCTGTAGCCTGATCATTTCTGACACTTGATTAGAGTCTACAAAACTCTCAGTGCTCACAAATGCTTGTGCATGTGGTGTGTCGAGAAAATCATACAGTAGATCTCAGTAGCGTAAATGTTGAGATTGTTTCTGTATTCTAGTGAACTGAGTGAAAATTGGCATCTGTGGTTCCATGGAAGCTTTCCATTGCATGAAAGGTTCTTTATACTGGGAAAAGGTTCTTTAGATTATTAATATGTTCTTCACACTAAGAAAAAAAATTGGCTATTTTAATGACTAGTTATTAAAAGGATCTTTCTGGAACCCAAAATAGTTCTTCTATGGCATCACTGTGAAAACACCCTTATAAAAGCTTTATTTTTAAGAGTATTTGCACTTAAAAAGTGTCTTTCAGAAGCATTAAAGTAAATGTTATAATATATGGGTATTCACAAGGGTATTCTGGTTTTGTTTTTATTTTTTTTTTTTAAGTCGAAAAAAAATCCATTATGCATCCTATCGCTTTGAAAAGTAAATTCTTTAGAAATTTCTAAGATGTAGTGTTTGGAGAAATGTATCATTACATTACTTGCTCACCAATGGATCCTCTGCAGTGAATGGGTGCCGTCAGAATGAGAGTCCAAACAGCTGATAAAAACATCACAGTAATCCACAAGCAATCCACACCACTCCAGTTCATCAATTAATGTCTTGTGAAGCAAAAACTGCTTGTTTGTAAGAAACAAATTCATTATTAAGGAATTTTAACATCAAACCATCGCTTCCTCTAGTGAAAAGTCCATCCCCTGTTCTCCTCTCACATCAAAATCCACCAACATAGAACTGTTTTGGACTGTTTTCACTTATAGTGCTTGATCTTTGCATATTTCTCTCCTGATTTAGATGAGACAAAGCAATATTATGGATAAATGACTCACAGTTTAGCTAGAAGCAACAGTTTGAAGTTAAAAACATCTTAATTATGCATTTGTTTATTATAAACACAAATCTTTTCACTTCACAAGTCTTTAATTGATGGACTGAAGTCGTGTGGATTACTTGTGGATTATTGTGATGTTTTTATCAGCTGTTTGGACTCTCATTCTGACGGCACCCATTCACTGCAGAGGATCCATTGGTGAGCAACTGATGTAATGCTAAATTGCTCCAAATCTGTTCTGATGAAGAAACAAACTCATCTACATCTTGGATGGCCTGAGGGTAAATTTTAAGCAAATTTTCATTTTTGGCTGAACTATTTCTTTAACTTATTTGTGTTTTCGACATTATTATAAGTCTGTTTTTTGGAATTGATGCAGATTTTTCTTAGTTTCACACAGTACACATACATATATTATGTAAACAAAAACTTTTATTTCGGATGCGATTAATCGCGATTAATAACTTGACAGCCCTAATATATATATATAAGCATATTATAGATATTTCAAGTTCACAGATGTGTCAAACATACAAATCACTGTCTAAAAGATGTCTGTCTGTGTTAGTTAGAGATGTCATTAGTTCATCTGAGAGCTTTGTTTCAGACTGTGTGCTTTGAATCCAAAGTGTCTGTCACAGAACATGAAATATTTCTCACAGGTAATTTAAGTAGGCCTACTTTATTTATTCAATTCTTTTTGAACGAGGTTACGCTAATTCTCAGTGCACTTGTTTTTAGTGTCATGTTCTGGAGTTGAGTAAACACACACACCCTAAGGCATCCATTCTTGCCCTTTTTCTGGTTCTCTCCCTCCTCCTGCTCTCTTTTATTCATCCGTTCCCTGTCGAGGTATTAATTGCCATCTGCTTTTTGCTGTTTGGCTGGTTGGGGCGGCTGTTCATCATATTTCAGGTATGTCATTTTCCTGACTCCCACTCAATGCTTTTCTGAGCGTGACCTTGTGGAGTGGATCTTTCCACTTGAGAGGGAGGGAAAAAAGCAGACAAACAGGCCGGGAAGACAGTCATTTCTGGCCGGGGATTAGTGCTTCAGTCCTGCTGATAACCTGGCTCATCTATAGAGAGGCGTCTGCATGGACTCACCCAGGAGAACACTGGGGATGAAAAGAAACGCCATGGAAACAGAACGTTAATAATCCGCTCAGAAGAGCTCTGTACTGTAATGGTCCCTGACTGCTGCTCTCAATAAATCCAAAGATGCTTGTGCTGTCACAGAGCTCAAAGAATGCATTTTGCAATATGTTCAGAAATCAGCACTTTAACTCTTTAAGACTACGGTATTCAAAAATATACCATGAAACGAAGTTATTAGCATGACTTACAAATTTTTTTTAAGAATTAAAAAATGCAATATTTAAAATAATACTGTTAAATTAATGACATTTATGAATTTACATTATCTATGTATCTATCTATGTATCTATCTATCTAATAAACATATTCATATTGTTATTTATATATTTATTTCTATATATTTTTCAAAAATATTCAAAATATTGCTATCAAATGTTCAAAATTATGTCAATCAAATTATGTATTGTATATGCATGCATTTGACTTTTTTTTTTAAATCTGATATTCAAAATTACTATAAAATATTTAAAAATGATTAATATTTAAAATGATCAATTAAATGATGTAATTTTGTCATACATATAGAATTTTAAATAAATATTCATGTAATTGTAATAAGTATGTTGATATATATTTCAGTGTTCATATTTAAAAAATGCAATATTTAATATCATTATTCAAAAATTATATTTTTACATCATATATTTGTACAATGTTTTACATATATTTCAATGTACTTCTTAAAATATGCAATATCCAAAATTACTATTAAATGAAAAGTAAATGATGTACTCTTTTTACTATATTAACATTTATGTGTTTATATATAAATAAAAAGGCCAAAAAATACTATATGTATTTATTTATTTATTTGGCCTTATTAAAACTCGTATCACCCACATGAACACCTAGGGCTCATTATGTACGTGGGCTAATGTATGTTTGAATATTGTTAATGACATGAAAATATGAAAAAAAAAAAAAAAGAATCAATACTAATTTTACTGCTGAGAATCCCTCAGATGCATGACATTGATGTGTTGTAGCATCGTCCGTTTCTAATCATGATAGATTAAACGGCTCTTTTTATGCTGTTCTGCTGAAAGCAATGCAACAGATGCTGTACACTTGTTCTCCTGGGTTTAATTTAGGAATAATGAGGTCCATGACACAGCATACGGAGAGTTTTTTTTGTTTGTTTTTTTTTTATAAAATGAGTCGTATGCATTTAGATGAATGTTAATAACTATGCACTGTAAAGGTTAATGTGGTGTACTTGCTATAGAAGATGAATTTCTCAGGAGCAGTTCAGAGACCTTAAGATGTATTGCTTTAGTAAAGACTTGTGCTCCATGAGCCCATGTTTGTAACGGGCTTCCAGTGCAAAATAATTAAAGCATATTTGCCAATGTCAGTCTTGCAGCATGTGTCAGATCCTTCAACAGCATGTCAAGACAGTTACACTCTGGTGGTGAAATGCAATGTCTCTTGACCTTGGTTAAAGCCAAAGTAAACAGTGTGTAATGCATGACTGCTTCACTATTGAACTACTCATTTTCAATTACGGTAGCCGGGAGTCATGCTGAATTCTCAGCTGCAGTTCTGTTCAGCTGTGAAACCATGTGTTTTGTCGATACTCACATTAATTTTAAAGCATTTTAAAGCGCCAGAGGGCTGCAAAATGCATTTCAGAATGAATAATACATTTCTGTGAGTGCTGTAACAATTTTAACAGCTTTATAAAGCCATTTTATTACTTCATATAATAATCATCCTCATCATAATAGTCATAATAATGTTTGTTTATTAATCATAAACATTATTATGACTATTATGATGATGATTATTGTTGTTATTAGGGGTGTAAATCGGATGGTTTGTCACGATACGATACGATATCGATTCTCATACCTAGCGATACGATATTTGCCGATACCTCAAAAAATTCTACGATACGATTATTCGATTGGAGATACAGGAGTATATCGATCGATATATCGATATTATGATATTATATACCTATTTTAAACAAACATCTACATTTTTATTAACTCACAAATGCAACCAAAATATATAACATGAACATATTCACATCCTGTACCTCAATTGGGACATTCACAACAAAAAAATAGGCCTGCACTTTTTTTTTTTTTTTTTTTTTTTTAAAAATAATAAAGAAAATAAACAATTGGAAAAACAATTCTGGCTGCTATTATGGGACTTTTCTACAGATTACAAGCAATAGCAGAAAATAAATACAATAGAACAAAGACACAAGTTCAATAAACAGCGCTTTTCAGGTTTTTCAGCTCAGTCTAACAGAAATTTTCAGGTGTGCTACAGAAACCTAATAATCAAATGTAAAATAACTGCATAGTCTTCACTGTATAAATTAAATATCGATTAATCATTTTTGATGTTACAAAGGTTGTTTAGTCAGGAGCAGTGAGCACTTGTATTTTTCTTCGACAGGATTAGATTTATTATTAGTTTCACTTTAAGAACGAAAGCACGGATTTAATAAACTGATACACATGCCTTTTCCTTCTCAACTGTTTACGTTAAAACATATGCCTAACCGACTGTGTTTACGAGGATATTCACCAAAACGCGCATTTTGATGTAATTTTGTCTGTATTTATTCATCCATGCACAAAAAAGCATAAGAGAACTCAATTTAGTATTTGCGCAGTTTAGAGACAGCTGTCTGTGTGCGTGCGCTTCAGATGTGTGCGCAGAAAACTTCTCACACAGCGCTCGACTGTTCCGCAAACAATCCCGAGCGTCTCTCGTCTCTATGCTCGCTTTATTTTTATGCCTTCGGGCAGTCCTTATATTGAGTCCTGATACGTGAGTTTGAACGAGAACGCACGCGTTGGTGGTAATGCATAGACGGATATTATGTCAAAATGTGGACAGTGCCAAAATAAAGGTGCCTATTTATACTACAGATATCGATATTTTACGCGTGGCATCGATGTATCGATCCATATCGATGAATCGTTACGCCACTAGTTGTTATTATTATTATTATTATTATTATTATTATTATTATTATACGTTCTCCACTGTTATTTGACTTCCTCGTTTAAAAAAAACTAACAACAACAATAATAATAAAAATAATAATACCCTCAGATTCCAGATTTTCAAATAGTTGTATCTCCACCAAATATTGTCCTATCCTAACAAACCATACATCAAAGCTTATTTGTTCAGCTTTCAGAAGATGTATAAATCTCAATTTAAAAAAATTGACCATTATGACTGATTTTGTGGTCCACGGTCACGTTTATATTTAAAAGATATTTCTTTTCCAGAGCCGTTTGCTCAAAAACAAATCACTTGGGTTTGTTTATTTGAGAAACCAAGAGGGGCATTTTAGGAAATTAAGGCAACATCAAAGATGAGGGTAATTGCTCCTCGCCTCTCTTGAATGTCTGTTTATTTCTAACGAGCACTAATGACTGTGGGTGGAAATGTTAAGGAGATAGTTAATGTGTTCTTCCCCGTCCCAGCATGTGTCCAGTAGCCACAGGTCAGCAAATAAACAAACCATTATGGCCTCCTTTTATGATAAAGGACTACTGGAGGTGTGTTATGGAGTAATTTATGCATGCGTCGCGTCTTTTTAGGCGGTTTAGGTCTTTAATGATATGGATTATGAGTTTTGCATGCACCTGCAGAAGACGTATGCACATCATAAATCATAATTCAAAGCTATGGTTTTATTCAAAGGCTCCTCGTGTCTTATCAGCGAAATGGCTGTGTCTTATCGCACCTTCCTGTGCTCTTTGATGCCCTGCTAATATGTGGCTATCAAAATAGTTGGTTCCATTTCAGATGTCACAGAAAATGTGGCTGTAAAGCAGAATTGAGCCATTTTTGCAGTGCAGGTCACTGGTCACCAGTTGCTTTGATGCTTCCGTCTGCGCCTGTTCTTTAAATCCGCCATCTGTTCTCATAGAGCGATGCTCTTCCATTCCAGACCTCTCTTCCTGTACGATCTGTGGACCAGCGGCACCGTCTCTGTGATTAACTTCACTGATTTGTTCTGTGCAGTTTTGTCATCAAACATGTTCTTGAATCATTTATTATGGAATTATAAGGCAAACAAGCTGAAGGAAGTTTTTTGCATGCGCAGCATTTGTGCAGTGGAGATCAGATGCAAATTCCTTCCATAAATTCATGAATATATAATTTATCCATGCCTTAGCCATAACAGACAGGCCTGTGTGATGAAAAGCCAGCTGTGAAATGTGTGTACCTGCTTCAATCTAAATGTAGGATTGATTAGAGTGCCATAAACACAAAGCGTGACATGAAAGCCAAACATGAATGTTTAAAGCCCAGCTTGCTGCTGCCAGTTTAGTTCACAGAAACTTCGTGTTGCAGAATCCGGCGTAATAATCAAGGAAATTTGCTGCCGTACCATGGGTGCAGCAGGCGCAATGATATGACGCAGCCTCTGAAAGTAGTCCCCAGCTCAGTA